>VZTL01078127.1:32076-61718 GCA_013400535.1 Scopus umbretta
GGACAGAGAGAAGGAGGAGGAGACAATCTTTGCAAAAGTTGCTTCCATTTTGTATTCCCCATCACGTGCAGAACCGTGGGTTTTTTCCATTCCCGGTTGAGCCTTCCTGCCAGAACAGGATTTGTCCTCTATTTGTTGCTCATACCCATTTTGTGTATCAGCACTGAATTAGAGCCGAGGTTTGGATGGGAATTAACACACTGTTTTTTGCCTACAGAAAGATTAGACACTATGTGTCAATTAGTAGACTGTGCAATGACAACAATAAGGTAAGTGAAAATAGTGCTATGCTTGCTTTAGTTTGAGCCCTAAATATTACAAAATAATGGGAGAGTTCTAACTGGATTTCTCTTACTAAATTGTAGGCAGAGAAGACATGTGAACGTGTTCAGGCTGAATCTCAGACAGGTATGACACATCTCTTCTGTTCTAATAAACGGAGAACATACCTGGGGAAAGAATAAAGCCTGTTGTTAGTGATCTGATTGAAAACCACAGTTGCACAGGACAGTCTGAATAATACTATTTAGCTAGTGGTAAGCTGGGTATCCAGCTCAAAAGGCAGGAAAATAAATACAAGCCCTCTCTGCATGCCTCATTTGTTTTAGAAGTTTTAGAAGTTCAACCCACCCTTGAAAATTCAGTAATAGGGCCCTAAGTTGGTATTGTGGTATTGCTGGATTCAATGTCACATTTCAGTTGTAGGTAGTGGATCTCTGTGACAAAATTAGAAATAAGAAGGATGCTGTCTAGTCATCATGTTGCTGAGGCTGGCCTATAGCTAGTGGCATGTACGTTTGCATTGCTTTTAACTGTATTGTGGGGTATTTGCATGTGGGTGGAAATGAGGATGACCAACACTACCATTCACCCTCATCCCACATATCAACACTTCAATTAAGACGTCCTTGGCATCCACGCTGCAGGTGCTTGTTAATTGTAGCCTTGGTAGCACAGGTTGTATCTGTTGGAGTCCGTAAGGGACCTAGGATACATTGCCTAGTTTGCTGGTGTGTAGTCTGCTTTGGTCCATCAGTTCTTTGTGGCAGTCGTTACTTGAGTGAACTCAGGTGTGTTGCACAAGTTGTATTCACAACCACAATTGTGTCACTGTGTCAAGAGAGGAACTTTTCCCTCCACACTGTTAGATCCCTTCTGTAAAAACACTTAGGCCTGTTCTGCCAGAGAGCATGACCGGGTTCATGACTGTGTAACTGGTGAGAGTTTAAAAAGGAGCTTTCATTGGTTCTCATCTGCTGAAGCATTGTGGTAAATGTCACTCAGCTCCTATCGAGCTTTCTCTGAGTTTTGGTTCCTTTAACATACATCTTAGGCACAACTTAATGTCATTGTACAATATAATTTTCTCCACAGATATTCAGACTTGCAGACACAAAGACAGGAGGAAAGGATCACTAGATGTCAGATCCACAACATCACGAGGGAGTGATGGTATGTTAAACATGTAGATTTTTTCTGATTTCTACCGATATTCAGATTTTTATGTGCATACATATATACACATACAAATATAGGTAAGCATGTATGTGTATATAGACACATACACACACATGAATAAAATAGCAAGTCATCATTCATGAACAAATTTGTCAAATAGCCCCATTTTCTTCTCTTGAACTACTTTGAGTCTTTCTTTGAACCAGTGGAGAATGGAAGGCTATCGTCTACCATCCTGCATGGAAGACCTCATGAGATTCAACACAGACACTTTCAAGTACAAATGGCAAACTCTAAACCTAACAAGTTATTAAATTTCTTTCTTCTTATCTTGATAAAAATATGAAGAGAGATTTTTTACAAATTTTGTTTTCTTTTCACTGTGTTGTATTTTGCTCCATTAGATCACCCCAAACTTGATAGATGAGTCACATATTCAAAACTGTTGCTGATACTTAGACAATTTTGTTAAAGCACACATCATTACAGTGTAGGCAGCATACACTACTCAAATATGGAAGTAGGTCTGTGGCAGTGAGAATACAATCATGCTCCAGTATAGCAAAAATAGCATGGATTCCTCTCTAAGAGTTGCTCAGCCCAAAGAGTAACAAGAGATGTGTGTGCATTTTATAGGTAGCACAACATGATTATCCAGAAAAATCCCACCTTGGCCTTTTCTCTACAGAACCAAAATTGCTAACTGATATAAAACATTTGTTTTTCAATTTCCAGTGAATAATAGGCCAGACCTCTGCTGTTTTAATTTGGCATAGCTATCTTCACTTCAGAAAAGCTTCACTGATTTACCTCAGCTTGGAAGCTGACTCATTATGACTTGTCATGTTGCATTAGGCAGCAAAAGCAGATACATCCTGTAATAACCTAAGTGCAGTAGTTACCCACCTGTGCCTGCCAGTTTACACACACACACATCTGTATAGTCTTTTAACTGAGTTTTTAATTGAAGATTTTAATCAGTTAAAATAAAAAAAAAAAACAAAGCCATGATTTTGCTAGGCTGTTACAGCTACTTATCTCTAATCTGGGTATCAGTGGTTCAGCAAGCATCTCTGTGCACCTGTGTGTCCCCAGCATAACAAGCATGTGTATGCATTCTGCAGTAGATTGCCTCTGAAGGGCACAATAGAGTAAGCAGTTCAGAAAATGAATCAAGATTTCTTGGTAGAATCCTCCTGTCATACCTTCTCGTTGAAATCAGGGTATAAATTCTGCTTTGTTTTCCATATAGGCAGCTCACAAAGGCGGCACTCTTCTATGGCCCGGATACATTCCATGACTATTGAAGCACCCATCACCAAGGTAATGTGCAGTGTCACTAGCTGTTGTCAGTTGTGCTGTATGGGAATACTGGGGCACAAGGCTCCAGTACAGCATCCAGACTGAGGAGCAAGGTAGTGCTGACCTCTGGTGCAATTTATTCCCACATTCCACCTGCCCACTGGTGGAGCTTTTTGCCAGATGCTCTGAACAACATTCTTCCAAGCCTGCTTAGTAGAGTGCCCTCCATGTGGTCAGCCATTGCATGACTTTTTTAAGGACTTTTGCCTATGTGAAGGAGGAACTAGAGCTCCTCCTTCTTATTCGTACATTGTAAACTGCCTTCTGAAACGATTCAAGGATTTGGCAAAAATCAGCTCTTTAAAAAATTGAGAGGCAAATGGGAGAAGGTTATATTCGTTCAGAATGATATCGCACTGTTAGGTTATATTCATTCAGGTTATATCCATTCAGAGACATTTTGAGGCTGTGCCTTGAATGAGAAAGTCATTAATAAGACTGCTGTCTTTAAGGCCACGATCTTGTTCCCAGAGTCAGTAGCAAACATCAGTGTTTTATTAACCTCCCTTTCATTCTGATTCTCCCACATGTGGATTAAAGTTGTAGATCTCTGTTTATTTGCTACGAGTTTTCCATAGTAATTGATGAGTGTCTCTGTTCTTTCTTAAATCACTTCTAAATTCAAAACATGTCTAATGTTTAACCAGGTAATAAACATCATCAATGCTGCACAAGAAAGCAGTCCCATGCCAGTTGCAGAAGCTTTAGACCGGGTTTTGGAGATTTTAAGAACCACTGAATTGTACTCTCCACAACTGGGGACAAAAGATGAGGATCCGCATACAAGTGACCTCGTTGGAGGGTTAATGACAGTAAGTACATGCTGCCACAAACAGCTATTGATTAATGTTCCACTGCCCGATTTTCCCAGTTACTTGATCTTTATCATCTGGCATGTACTTTGCCTTAACAATCTAAATGCACACCTCTTTGCGGATTTTTCCACCCCTACGTTAATAATGTTGCTCTGAAAATGGGGAGAAAATTGACCAGTCCCTTTGAAGCATTAGTTTTGCTAGAAATGGAAAAGAAAACCAATTCTTTTCTTCAATGTGATTCTTTTTAGAAAGCTCTAGATGGGAGAGGAAGAAAGAAAGATAGCTAAACACTTGTATTTATTAATTAGGATTAGAAGGGCATGTTTTGGGGTCTTTTCAGTATATAGAAAGAATCTGTTTTCAAAAGAATGTGCAAAAACCACATTTTTGTTGGTACTTCTTTGATTAGATTTGTACCCATAGAGACTCATAGAAAGATCAGAGTGCTTTGAGCTAGAAACATGAATGTTCATGTATTAAAACACAATCATGCTCCACAGAACTCATAATTTAAATAAATAAGGCAAGAAAAAGACTGAAGAAGCCATGTATTATGTTGTTATGTTATGAAAAGAGAACTGGAAGCATTGGAAGAAGAAGTGTTGTACCCAAAGCTGAACAAAGGGCACATAGCAAAGAAATAACTGAACCCAAACATTCAGAGCTTGGAGTCTGACTCTCCTGATAATAACTAGATGAACTTGGATGAATGTTACTTGTGCCTTAAGGATACATGTTCCCCTTACTCTGTAGGTTGCATATAAGAGGCTACCTCAGGAAAAATTTAAGTGTGTTGGATGCAAAAAGGCTCACAAGATATGAGCTTTTCAGAGATGTCTCTGGGCTATTATAATTTCATGCTGTAACTACCAATATGCCTTTGCAGTATCTATCAGAATCTAGAAACAGCTTACATATATTTTTGCCTTTTAAAATACCACAGCAAATATCTGATCAGGAGAAACATACAAGAGACTTCAAGAATTCCAGGTGGAGACCTGAATGGTTCATACAGGGTTGAATTTACTAACTTAGTAGACAAAATATATTGTTCCCTTAACTATAAAGATATAGGAAGAACATTGATACATGTAATCATTAGAGTCTCAAAGTTAACCTTTTCTCTTGCTGAATACACACAGCCCATAAACTCAACTGTTTTCTCCTTTTTGTGGATTGTTGATTCTTACATACATTTGTATTCTGACTGTGTTCAGTCCACAGTCCCAGAACATGTAGGTAACAATATTGCAAAATACAAAATCCTTACTAAAAATAAAACAAAGGCTATTTTCTGGAGCAATATAGAAGCTGAGAAAATGCATTTCAGAGCATGAGAGTATACGATATAGTATGGGTTTTTAAATGATCTGGGAGAAATATTTTTCCAGCAAAGGGTCTGTTGAAAACAGAATCTTATTATTCCATTTCATGTTCAGAAGTTATGTCTGAGTAGAGGAACAAGTAGTAGGTTATTGGATTTGAACTCCCAAGCAGAACTCATGATGGGAAGGGCATTTGGAGTTCAAAGATGTATTTGCCAGATACAATTACACCTGCTGTTTCAACTCTTAAAAAACTAATCTTTGTTTCTAAATGATAGACAGCATCTGGTGTCCTAAATATTTGTGTCATAGTAGTGCTATTGAAAAGTCACTAAGCCAGTTATAGGAGCAGTACTCCCTTTCCTTTTAAATCACAAAACTCCAGACTAATTTACTTACAAATGTGAAAAAAAAAAAAAAAAAAAGAGAGATATAACAATTCTTTCTGGTGCAGACATTGCACATTTAGATATAGCACCCACACTTACTTCTGCTATACTTTGGGTACATAACATCGTTAGTAAGGTGCGTTCAGAAAGATTTTTTGTTTTTTTAATGTTTTTTTTCATCATGGGCTAAACATTAATGTGCAGTAAGTAACAGCTGTATACATCAAAAAAGCAACCAGGATTTGGGCCACAGCATTTAGAATTATGAGCTGAAAAGTAAATATTAAATATATCATTCTGTTAGTTTTAATCCTTCGTCTCAGTTTGCACATCTAGGCATCATGCCAGAATTAAGCCTAGGAGGCACTGAATTGGAGAATAAACAAGCATACGTTCTTCTTTGATAGAAGGGAAGCCTCAGAGTAATTTGTTGCTCTGCAATCCCAGTAACAAATCATGAGATTCTTATGCTGCTGAGGTGACCTGATCTGCAATCTGCCAATACCAGGGGGAGGAGAGCAGAAGCATGTCTCCATCCATTCCCTCCCACCACCCACCTTTGCTTGTTGATGGGAAGTATGTGGACATACCATGTCTGGTTTGTGGCACACATCCAGCACCTGTGTGTGTGTTGTCCAGACAAAGGTGGGTGTGAGGCCTCCATCTGCATCTGAGAAATTTGAATTTTTACCTTTCTGAGTTCATATTGTATCCTGTATCTTACAATTTCTCATCCATTATGAACTATATGTAAACCAGACAAATCTTAACAGTACACACAAATAAGAAAGAGGCAGCTTTGATGACTGTGACGGGTTGCAGTCAGGCTTTTCTAAAGTCATTGTGCTACTATTTGGTGTCATCATCTTACAGACCTTTCATACAAAACCCTGCATTTAACTCTCAACTTTTATTGAACAGGATGGTTTACGAAGATTATCAGGGAATGAATACATATTATCAGCAAAACGTAAGTTTTATTTTGGTGGTTACTGAGATATTAAAACATGTTAAGAAATTTAAGAAACAGGGGAAATGTGATCAGGTGTTCTTTTTTATAAGCATTGTTTGGTTTTGTTTTATTTTTATTTATAAGCATTGTTCTGCAGCATTACTGAGCTTTATAGAAATGAGAGTTGCCAGGCATTACTACAGAAAAGAAAACTTTTAAAGTAAGAGTGTATCTCGGGGTTATTAATAGTGGTCTGCAAATATATTCCTCAACAGAAACTCATCAGGTCGCTGGCAGTTTGATCTCTCCAATCTCCCTCAATGACATACCCCCACGGATAACACAGGCAATGGAAAATGAAGAACACTGGGATTTTGATATCTTTGAACTTGAGGCTGCCACCCATAAAAGGTCAGTAAACTCAAGAGCTCATAAATTAAAGTTGCTGAAAACTGACTTAAATGTCATCCTGTAATCAGCTCTTTAATTTCTCTGCCTGTGCTTTTAAAATGGAATTACTTTTATATTCAAAGTCAAATGTTTGAAATTTTCTCATTGTCATTTCTAGTTGTGTATGAACCCATTAAATATCTTCTGGTTCATCATACACTATTTCCTGCAGATTCTCAGTGGATGTAAGTGAAAATTACATATCTTTGATATGGTATAATAACAAAACAGCATCATTTTAAAACCCTTCCTTTTCTGTTCTCAATAATAGAAAAGTTCTACAAATCAAATTGTTGTTTTGTGAGGATTCAAATTCAAATTGTGGCCAACTACATACGGACTCAACATGCTGGTTTTAATATGATCAGTTGATACAGCTCATGTTTTATTTTCTGTCCATGTAATTGGGTAATTTTTATTCCTCAACAGTTCAAATACAGCTTTTCAGCAGAATTCCCATTGCCTTTCTCTGGGATTAGAGGAAGGCCTTTATTCTAAAATCGTCAGGCTACATTTTATGTATAAGATTAACTGAAGAATATTTACTGATAAAAGGTAGGGCATACCAATTTCCATCACAGAAGTTTTCAAAAGCAGATCAGCAGTTTTGGTAGACTGTACTTCATTAGTAGCAAATGTTCCCACTAAGACTGTAAATTGATCTTTCTGTTTAAGTCCTTGCTTTTATTTTAAGATGCCTATCAGAAGTTCTCCTTTGGGTATAGTTTCATGTGTCATGCTTTGTCTTAGCTTAAAGCTTCTATGAGACACTAATTTGGAGTCTAGATCTTGCAATGAATTGACCATCTTAAATCCTCATCAAAATTGCAGATCCATAAGAGCTTTGAAAGGTATTAATGTCTACGAAAGGTATCAGGCATTTAGTTAACATATATGCACTTCATTTTTATACCATGGTTTTATGAGCCACAAAAAGTGGAAAAAATCAGTTTTTTATTCTTCTTTAAAATGATTTTATTGTAAGTGAAGAAATTTGCATTCAGTTTCCTGAGGGTTTTTTTTTGCTTTGCTACGTTTCCATTTCTAATGAAGTGCTATAGATACAGTAATTTAAAAAAAAGTCAAAAGGTAATCAGTCTATGTGATTTACAACATTTAATACACACATTGCAGTGACTTAGACCACCAGATAGCCAACATACATGAGATCACCAGGTAGGTTTCTCTGTTCTTACTGATTTGGAGAGACCACAGAGGGACAAAGGAAGTACTTTGTTGCCTGTCCTCTTAGTAAATGTATTATAATTATGATTGCTTCCTGCTGTGTTTAAATAAAGGCAATTCATTTATTAAGAGAATTAAAGTGATCTTCAATGAATCACAAGTATGAATATGTTATTAGTACTGCCTTCAAGTCCAAGCAGACATATGGTAGTAAAGCCAAGATAATTCATTAAATCTAAGCTTTAGTACATTACAGTTCACTGACACAGAAACCTGGAGAGACCTTTGTCTGACAGTGCTATGTGGGGGGAATTAAGGAGATTTAACTCTAGTCTATTATGATTCTAGTATATGACAAAGTATTGTTGAGTGTTTTTTCCAAAAGATGTATATCCAACTCTAAATGACCGCAGCAGCTCTAAATGACCTCACCTCACCTGTCAGGTGCAGCTAAAAATCAGAGTGCTTGATGCATCTGGAATCATGCAGCAAAGTGAGATGCCAAAATAAGGGTTAAAGATCTATTTCTAAGAATCCTCATTTGAAAATATTTACCACTATACCTGTTCTTCGTAAGCAAAAAATGTATTGAACACGAAAACAGCGATATTATCTGGTTCAAAAAAAACCTAGTGAACTAAAACTTGATTTTTTTTTCATTTGCTCTATTAAACGTGTTGCGCTTTCACAGCTTTCAGATTAGAAATAGTCTGTACTGCTGTTCTGTCCTTAACTCACATGCCAGTCATCTGGGTTTAAATTGTGGAGTTTGGCCTGGGAGAAGCAAGACTACTGGAATACAGTGACGTTGGCTATTTTTGGAGATAGGTCTCTGACTGACTCAGCTTGAAGGTTCATCTGGCCCTTATAGTCTTCTAGAAATGGTATACTCTGGTGTTGTGGTTTAACCCCAATCGGCAACTAAGCACCACACAGCCACTCGCTCACCCTCCCCCCGCCCTGGTGGGATGGGGGAGAGAACCAGGAAAAAAACCTAAAACCGGTGGGTTGAGATAAAGGCAGTTTAACAGGACAGCAAAGAAAGAGAAAATAATAATAATAATCATCATCATCATCATAAAAGAATATACAAACCAAGTGATGCACAATGCAATTGCTCACCACCCGCTGACCGATGCCCAGCCAGGCCCTGAGCAGCAATCGCTGCCCCCCGGCCAACTCCCCCAGTTTCTATACTGAGCATGCCGCCCTACGGTATGGAATAGCCCTTTGGGCAGGTTGGGTCAGCTGTCCTGGCTGTGCCCCCTCCCAGCTCCTTGTGCCCCTGGCAGAGCATGGGAAGCTGAAAAGTCCTCGACTAGTGTCAGCACTGCTTAGCAACAACTAAACCATCAGTGTGTTATCAGCATTGTTCTCATCCTAAGTCCAAAACACAGCACTATAGCAGCTACTAGGAAGAAAATGAACTTTGACTTAAGCTGAAACCAGGATATCTGGCCTGGTCATTTGCTTCCAGAATACCTCCATCTCTTATCCTCTATTGCATGCAAAGTCAATGAGCAATGGAGGCCTGCAAGGGTGGACATAGAAGAAATGGAGCAGATCTGCAGTGCAGAAAGAATAGCGATTGCAGCATTGCAGTGTATAGATACACTTAATCTAGCTGTAAACAAGCTAGTTTAGGAACCTGTGGCAGCAGCAAGATTACCTCTCTCCTCTCATGTGCAGAGTTCAGTACTTGCTAATTTATGTCGTTTTGACTTCAGTCTACATTTACCCAGCATAGACTCCCCAAGCCCCAGAATACTGCTACATGTAGTACAGCAGCAATATAGAGCCTTTTTAATATTCCTGGAAGTGTCAGGAACTGGCATGGTCCTGAGAGTGTGATGTGATGGGTAGGCAGAACATTTCTACAGGTCTGGATTGTAATTCTGTAACAAATCCTTATACCTAATCTGACATGTCATTGGTTAAAAATACTGTACAGATTCATACTATTTATGCTATGTAATATTCTTTCAACCTCATTTGTTTAAACTTTTGTGTTTATTTTTCTCCACAGGCCTTTGGTTTATTTGGGTCTCAAAATATTTGCTCGCTTTGGAATCTGTGAATTCCTAAACTGTTCAGAATCAACTCTGAGGTCATGGTTACAAGTTATGGAAGCTAACTACCATTCCTCCAACTCCTACCATAATTCTACTCACTCAGCAGATGTACTACATGCCACTGCTTATTTCTTGTCTAAAGAAAAAGTAAAGGTGAGTCCACTTTTATAAGAAACAGTGTAAGTGGGAAGTACAGGTGTGATCAAAGGAAGATCTCTCAAAAAAAGATGCCAAGAGCCAAATGTCTACCTTGTGCCAGCCAGTTTGGTAACTCTGAGGTCAAAGAACTGGGCTGCTTTACATGAGTTCTAGGATCTCTCTTACAGTATATGTGGAAGAATGGATACTAGTATTACAGGAATTCGGCTATTCTTGATGGGAGAATAAGAAAACCTTCTTTTAAAACAAAACTTCTTCATATAGCTAAACTTTCTCAGATAGGTGAGCTAATGACACAGTTATTTTTGTGACGGTACATGCCAAGTACAGATTTAATGTAATAAATCACCATCTCTTATGCCTTGGGATGGTCATTTTGCAGAATACTCCCAGGACAATATAGGCCATAAAATAGGCGTAGTGCTTCCAAAGCTATATCACCCACTGAACAAGATGCCTTGAGGCTTAAAGACTCTGCATTGGAGGAGAGCATTGTAAAAGATTACTCGTCGAAGTTCCTTGCACCATAACACCCACTGGCGTATTAGAGCCACTGACAACTGGAATAAATCAGAGCAACCTTTGTTGTTACATGCCCAGAGGGCAGACTGGAGAAGGGGAATTAAAACAGTGCTTGCAGGTGTATGCAGTGGAGTGGCAGTACATATTTGTGAGTTGCATTTTTTGATAGAAATTCCTACCCTGAATTGGCCTGCCTAAGGATAGTGCTAGTGATGGGCACCTGGCTGAGACATTTGTGACTGTAAACAAGCTTCTGACAGCTCATTAAAACTGTAGTAAGTCCCTTAACCAGGAGCTTCAGCTCATTAGTGTGCTCTCCAGAGGCTGGCTTACAAATACTATATGCCAAGTAGGAATAGAACTTCACTGGATATTTTCAGCCTCTGATTTGCCAGAGGTTTAGCTGGTCTTCCTAAGAATATCTATGAAAAACAGACAAGATCTGGACTCATTTCAATGCCACAGAAGCATGACTGCTTCCTCCTTTTCCAGAATGTTATTTCCATTCCTCTGTAGGCATAGGAAGAGAAAAAAACCAACATTGCAGCAGAAGAAGGAGCAGAATCAAAGTTCAAAATTCTCTCTTTTCAAAGTTACAGCCCAGCTGCTTTTGTGTTGTCCAGAGTTCAACTTAACCTAAATACAGAAGGCCAGATTCTGCTACTCAAATTCACACTGAGAAGATTTTTTTCAGTAAATTGAACTTGGTTCTGGCCTGGGAAAATTTTCTGCATGCCAAATTGAAGCAGTATTCTGAGAATCATTTCCACTTCTGTGGCACAGGAGTTAAGATGACAAAGTTGGAATCCTTGACCTGAAGTTGGGGGTAAAAGTGCTTAAATCCCTGCAAAGTTTGTTATGTCAGACTCAGGAAATAAGCGCCAGATACACTGCTGTGGTCCTACAGGTCAAGTATTCTCCAGTTTCTGGCCACTTCCCATCTGCACAGGTCTTTCTCAGCCAGACTGAGCACTGGTCATTGTGTCTCTCTGAGGAGAGCCCATTCTAAGAATCTCTCTCTCCTAACTTCATACTACAAAAATAGAATCCCATGAGCAGCAGCTGAAAGAAGGAAGAAGCTAACACACGGCAGGTAGTATTTCAGACAATGCTAGCTATGAACCAAGAGCAGGAATAATTCTTCGCCTTTTCTTGTTCTCCACAAGACCCTCTTGACAGTCCTCAGTGAATAATATCCTAGCTCTATCAAAGTCAAGTCACTGCATTAGTTTCAGGAGGTGTAGAGTAGGGATTGTCTTTTTCATCTACCAAGTCTAACCATTCTGAATTATACTGTCAAAGCCAGTAGAGAATTTGGACCTTAAATTCAAGCTATTTGGAATGGAAATTATCTACCCTGGGAAGTGGGAACTGGGAACGTTTCTGCTCTCATGTCTCTCTCATTTTATTAATATTTTTAACATAATTGTTTTGTATCTGTGATCCTTCACAAAAAAAAGCATAAACACTGCATAAAGGCTAGTTTCCAAATGTATACAATCTATTTCTGAGATGCTTCGTGCTTTTTCTCCTTTATGCTATTAATACAGTACTAAAACTTCAGTATAAAACCTTAAAAGTCAAATAGTTTTGTTTTTCATTATAGGCTAGATATAATTAGACATAAAGCAAAGACCAATGTAAGTGGATATAAAGGATGGAGTGCAGCATGCTAAGAGAATCAGAATCTTATACAGAAAGTATAGAACAGTGTGTCATGTAATTTTTCCATGAATGTAAACCATCAAGTATTCTTCATAGAATTCGTATTAGCTGTAGCCCCAGGACACTGTTATTATAGAAACGGATATATGGGAAACATTCCTTACAAATTGTAAACCTAGCCAGCACGTAAGTGGAATCTGATTAGGACACATTAAGTTTCCGAAAGAAATGAAGGGATCTGGTGGAAACAGAATAATTTTTAGCAGTATTGGTCTTTTTTCCAAGCCAAATACCCTAACTCCACGTGAAGGTGGTTTCTGTGTTGTTAGAAAACACAAACTAATTTATTACTTTGCATTTGTTTGATTTGATGGGCTTTGTCAAAGGTGTGGCTAAGGCAAAATTAAAGAGGCACAAAGTGGCCAAAAAAGTCATGCAGTGTCCAATGAAGCTTATAATGAATTTTCCATTGCTCTGTCTAGAACATCTGACCCTTACTGGTCTGTAGAGTTCTGGCTTTTATTCCTCAGCAACTTGGCTTAATCTTATGGACAGAGTAGGGTTTCTAATGAGTCTGCCAGGAAAACTAAGCATCCTTCTATTTTCAGCAAACTTTGGATCCGATTGATGAGGTTGCTGCACTCATTGCTGCCACAGTCCATGACGTGGATCACCCAGGAAGAACAAATTCTTTCCTGTGTAATGCTGGCAGTGAGCTAGCAATTCTCTACAATGACACCGCAGTGCTGGAGAGCCATCATGCTGCCCTGGCTTTCCAGCTTACCACCCGGGATGACAAATGCAATATATTTAAAAACATGGAGAGGTAAGCTTAAAACCCAGGGTTCTTGCCTGCCCACTAACATCTCTCAGTTTCTTCTGTGTAACATAAGATAATGCAAACAAGCATCCTAGAGGAGGGCAGTGCCTTGTGGATAACTGTCCATAGCCCTTGTGGAAGTTTGCTTCTAAAATAGTAGAGTGCTTCTGCCTGTCCTGCACAGACTTAGGAGTAATCTGATGGTTTCAGTTCCTCCTGTGGATAAAAAGGCAGACCCTATCTAAGGAACTTAGTGTAAATCCTAATGTTAGCAAGCCTAGAGGAATCATTTTGTATCATTGGACATAGAGTACAAGCTATGGCTGAGTGGGTAGATGTTTGCTGGGTAGGACAAGGATAGAAAGAGTCACAGAGCATCAGTCAAAAATTGAATGCCTTGTTGCAATGGGAAGGGTAGTGAAGGACCTGTTGTTCTTCCAGCCCTAGAAGGGCATTTAGGGTGAGGATGTGACCATTGCCTTGGCCCTCTCAAAACACAGCAGAAAAGTATTGCTGAAAACTTGGCTGGAGCATGAGCCACTGCTGAGCGTCTGTGCTAAAAGCCTTGGGAACACACTGGTGTGGCATGTCCTGGCAGCCCTCCTGAGTAGCTGGTGCCTCTGCTTCTGCCCACTCTTGCACTGTTTCTCCTAGAGATCCGGTTATGCCTCTAGCACATATGTCTCTGCACACCAAAGGGTACTTCATCCAGCATAAATGCAGCTGCCCAAGCCGTTATTACTGTCCTTTCTTCCCCCAGCACCTCTCCTCAATGGAAATTGTCTGTAGCATTTTTGTTAGACTTGTTTTAGCAAGCAACCCTTTGTGAAACAGCCAGCATTCTTAATTGTTTCCTTCTTTAAACAGGAATGAGTATCGAACCCTTCGCCAAGCCATTATTGACATGGTCTTAGCAACAGAAATGACAAAGCACTTTGAGCATGTCAACAAGTTTGTCAACAGCATTAATAAACCCTTGGCAGCGCTAGAAGAAAATGGGGTAAGCAACACTGCAAGTCCTCCTTAAAATGACTGGGTAGGGACTGGGACCCTTGGCAGTAGGAAATCCCCACATGGTGTTCTGAGAAAGTTCATCAGAAATGTGGAGAGAGACTAGAAATGTGTCTTTCACCTCCGGGTTTGAATGCCCTTCTGCTTAACATGGTCATCGCACATTTTGAGGGTGAGTGGGACTCACTTGGATCCATTAATATTGCAGTGCTATGATGCTGTACTTGGGACCAGAACTTTGGGCTATGTATTTTCCAGTTAAAAATGCCATTTTGATGAACCCAGTCACCCCCATGGAGGGGGTGCTAGTGGCAAGACTTGGCATTGTTGTTGGCCATTTCTGCAAAGGAGCCAAGATTTACCTTAGAACAGAGCCTGTATTACTCCCTCACAATGGGAACCGCTGGTGGTGCAACATAAGGGCAGGTATATTGACTGCCATATGGCACATTCTCTGGAGGTGAGGGCCCTCAGCCTTCAGCACTGCCTGGCAGCACTCATGGGTTTTCTGTCTACTTTCTTTTTTAATCTTTAAAATAGATGATGGTGGCATTATATATCATATAGACATAATCAATAGCCATCTGGAACCCCATGGACACAATGAAATTGCCTGTTAAGAACTCATTCTGAAAAACCACACCAGTTTTCAGTAACAGCTTCAACCAGCAGTTTTGTTGCCAGTAAGAGCAGTGTATAATTTTGTTGGAATGGTTTTTTGCAAAGAGAAGATTTTCAGAAATGGTTATAATAAAGTTTGCATTGGTGGCAACGTCCTGTAGGAGCTGTAATGGTTTTCTGTGTTTTCTTACCATGTTTTTTAGAAAGCCACATTTATGACTGTGTGTGTAATGGGAGAGGGCAGTCTTTTTACTATCTGAAGGTGGGACAGGAACAGGTCTTGGTCCTTCACCCATCAGGAACAGACTGGCGCCTAGTTGCAGGAGAGTATCTTTGTCCACAGGAGTACATGCTAGAATTAGCTTTGCTCTTGGCACCCAGCGATACTAATGAGAACTGTGTGAATGTGAAGCTAAAGTCCCAGTAGGATACTGGTTTTACTGACTAAACTGGGAGAAAGGCTGTTTAGTCCTCAGTTGGACAGACTCTCTGGGTGAGCATAGCAGCATTCAGCGTAGGAGGGGAAGAGACATGGAGGAGAACAAGGGAACTGCTGCTGCTGGGTGTAGTGTGCTGCACTGGCTGCCCTTGAGGAGTGCATAACTCTCTGGGGCACCTGGTCCTACTGGAGGCTCTGTACTGGCCTGGCTCAATGTGCAGAGCCCCTCCTCCCAGCCCCAAGAATTAGGATGCAGCAGTTTTTGAGCAGCAGCATCCATCCAAAGAGCCAAACTCCTCTTCTGGCCTGTTATGGAGAGCTGAATAGCTGTTGCTGCTGAAGAATGGGGTTTGGACCTGTACAGTCAGACACTAAAAGCAAATACAGTGACACTTAGAAATCAAACAAAAGTTTAATTCTGCCCTTGAGCCCCAGGGGTTGCAGGGAATAATTTGCCTCACAAGGCATTTGTGATTCACAGCAAATTCTGCCCAAGGATGGGAAGAAAGACAAAGGCTATATAATTTTTATTGAAGAAAAGCAGCAAAATGTTTCCCTTCTTTTGGTTGGGAGTTTCTCACTTCAGCAGGTTCCTATTAAAAGGCCTGTAATGTGTGAGTGGGTAGACCAAATCATTTGCTGTGCTTGTCACTAGCAGAACAACACTGGCAGATCCTCTTTCAAGTCTGGTTGTATATCTGGTTGCAGCAGCAGCATGTGTTTCCTGGCCTGGTTTCCAGTCATGGTGGTGACTCAGTGTAGTGTTTGCAGGCTGAGCTGCCAACCGTGTGTTCCAAATGGGACAGTTCCACTTATTTTTTTTTATTTATTATTTTTATACATATTTGTTCAAAGACCCGTGCTGAGAAGCTGCTCTGTTTGTTTCCTTTCTTCTTTTGTTTCATAAACTGAAAAAAATCCTTTCCAGCTCCAGCATCCTTTATCCTCCCATTTCCCTTCATGATGTCACCTAAGCCTATGACAGGAAGCCAACATCTGACATGCAGAGACACCTCTGCACTCTGAGCAGGATGCTGGGACTAAGCACAGTTAGCACATTTTATTCCCAAGACATCCGCATCCAGCAAGTAGAACTGTGCCCTTGGTTTGAACAGATCACAGAAGCGAACATCCTTTCTTAATTCCTGGTGTTTTACCTACTAGGATATTCTCTACTATCCTTAACCAAATGATCTATAATAATTTTCTGTCCTTAATTTCCATGATTATGTTTCTGAAGCTTCCATCACTTTATTTTGGCTTTCTATTATGTAATTTTGCCATGCATTTGTATGCCTGTATGCACCTCACTTTGTTTCCTCTGTATCTTCCCTTACACATATCTAAAAATGAGGGAAAAGAATTGATTTGGGATTCTCATTTTGGTGACAACTGTGGAACTCCTGTTTCTGAGCCACTATATTACCAAATAATAAATCTTAGATTATTGTCAGTTTCTTCCTTTAGGAAGAACTTTCTTCCCCAGAAGAACTTTCTTCTGAAAAATATGTCCTAACAGAAGGTCAGAATGTTTCTACGGCTTTGTATCTCCCTCTTCATACAAAATACTGCAGAAACTGGTGGCACATTATTATTATAATTATCATTATTGTTACTGTTACTTCTTCACTGCTCTGACTATAGACCAAGACCTTGTTAGGTTCCAGAGAAGTCTAGTATATTCCTTGCTTCAAAGAGTTTCTATTCTGAGTAGATGGTGGTGTAAATTTCTGTACCTACCCATCTCTAAAGAGTCAAGTAATAAAGTTGTACTTCTAGGTAATTTTTAAAGATATTTTAATCCTGAATCTCTGTCCTTGGAAACTTACTTCGTCAGAGCTCCACAGAAAATAGCTTCTAATCTGGATCATCAGAGCCTTTACTCATATTAGCTGTATACTGGCTCCAAATAAAGAGTACTGTTGACGCGCTTGTATGTGCAGCCTGGGAACCAAATATAAGCTGTGTGTGGGCTGAAAACCTTCCTAGACTTGCAGAGGAAAGATGAGGCTGTTCGGAAGCATGTTTCTAATATATTGCTTTAATACTGATAAACTCTGAAAGAAAGCAAAATTCCCAGTCAGGTCAGAGACTGATGGGCTAACATGGGTCCAGTGGAAGGGAATGAGGAGCACGCCTGGGAGGCAGTGTGGGATCTGACTCTCCTAATAGTAGCAGTGCTGTCAGAATGATTGATGCTCACATTGATGAGGTTTGCGTGCAGAGGATGACCGTGCATCTCGGGTCAGTCCTTTTTTTTAAAGCAGCTATTCCGCTCCTAATGTGCAAGTCCATTAATCCTTGGATTTCAGCAGAGATTTACATTTTTCTGCCTACACAGTGCTCACCGCTATGTGTGTAGTGATGAATGGATCCTCTCCACACTGTTAAGGAGTCAGATAAGGCATGGAGGGATTAGATGACTTGCCCAAAGATGCCCAAGACATCTGTCACAAAGACAGTGACCGAATCCAGAAACTGGAGCGCAGTGCTAGTTCAGAGCTGTGGCTAACATTCATAATCCCCCTATAAATTCAGTTGGACATCAAATATGGTAGCCAGTAGTACAACTGATCCCTGTAGGATCTGCTGAAAGCATTCGCAAGGGACAAAGCTTTTGAGTAAATGCACAGAGCCTTGCTAATGGATTGTTTTTAATTCCTAAAATGTTACAGAATAATGGTGATGGAGAGTCAATCAAAACTGTTCTCACGTCTCCTGAAAACCGTATCCTTATCAAACGCATGTTGATAAAGTGTGCTGACATTTCCAATCCATGCAGACCCATAGAACAGTGTATAGAATGGGCCGGACGCATCTCTGAGGAGTACTTTGCACAGGTAAGGCAGCTAAAATGGGCTGCTGAAATTCCAGGTGAGCATCAATTTAAATGGGAAGAGAAGAGTGCATATACTGCTAGCGTCCCAGAACACCTAAGGCTGCATTACGTAATGTGAACAATAACAACTTTTTTATTTTAAAAGATGGGATATCACTCATGCTGATACAAGACTAGATGCCTTCAGACAGTCGAAAGTTGACAACTTCTACCGTGCAGTTTCTGAAAAATTTAAGCTTTCAATTTGTTCAGTTTGGAGTTGGGTTTTTTGAATTTTGCCTGCCATCACAAGAGGCAGAGGAAGGGTGCCTTCTGTGTACCGATGTGCTGGCTATGCCTCAAGAATAGGATCATCAGGTCCTTGTGTTAGCATGGGAACAGCACTCACTCCAAGAAATGCTCTAAGACCTTAACACACTGCGCTGAAGAAAGGTTTTAGGAAGATGGGGAAAAGGAGAGGGCAGAGTCATTATTACAGATGATAGACCAAATATTGCCATTGCGACTTGGTACCTCAAGGGGGGAAAAAGAAGATAAAAAAGATATTTTGCCATCTCTGAGTTGTACAGATTGATGCTTCCATCAGAGATTGAAAATCGTTGAGCATCTTTTAGGTCTGAAGCAGTCATAACTTAATCAGTAACATGTGAAGTTACTTAGGGTCAGCTTTGTGTGTAGATGCAGAAGGTAAATGTATCACTTTGTGGGAAACGGTGGAAGGCACTATTCGTCTGCTGTTTCACTGAAACCTAGATGGCCAGGTGCTTATGATTGAATTGCTGCTGCTTCAGATTTATTCAGGTTCCTCTGTTTATTTAGCAGTTGCATGCTCTACTCAGTGCCAAACAATCTGCTGCTAAAAGAAGCCCATTAACAGAATGTGTCTTAGGTGAATAATCACAAGAGTGTTTTTTGCAGACTGATGAAGAAAAGAGGCAAGGTTTACCTGTTGTGATGCCAGTTTTTGACAGAAATACTTGCAGCATCCCCAAATCCCAAATATCATTCATTGATTACTTCATTACCGATATGTTTGATGCCTGGGATGGTAAGCAAAACTCTGCTATATTTTCTGACAATAACTATTTTGTGAACATTGAACCTCCTGTGTTATAGAATTACTTTCTTATGGCTCCTAAAGAAAGGGGGAGAAAAGGGAAGATTTCTGCAGTTCAAGTAAGCTTAATAACTTCATTATTGCTTAGAAGTATTTTCATACTGCTACAAGCCATTCTCATGGCTTCTCTTTAATATATTAGATTCAGGCAATGCTTAACTTTGTTTTAAACTTGCTTCTCTGTAAATGGAGAACAGAACATATTCTCCTTGATAGCACGTTGGGCACAGTCATTTTGTCCATGTTAATATCAGTTATTCTTCAAAACAAATTTCTGCAGTCTGGAAACTGCTTGGGGGAGCAGCTATTTCCTTCCAAGTGCTGCCTCCGTGGTAAAAGTGGTCAGAAATGTGACTCTCCCAAGTGCCAGATCATGACATGTGACTGAGATTTGATGAAGTAGAATAATTACAGGCATAATTAGCTATGCCCCTCCTGGAAAAGTGGGTCCCTTTGCTGGGACTTGCAATACCAGTATTAAGTAGACTTACAGAACTGTTCTCAGTGGCCTGAGTGATACATAAGTGATGAGAGCTATACAGCCAAAACCATTTCAAGTATCAGTATGACAGATTTAAGCTTTCCTACTTAACAGTTGCCCAGACATTTCAAGTGATATTTAAGCAGACAGAATCATGTGACTGTTTCAATTCTGCAAACTAAATACACTCTGCCCTTTCTTCCCTAGCGTTTGCAGACCTGCCAAATTTGATGCAGCATCTGGATAATAACTTTAAATACTGGAAAGGCCTAGATGAAAGGAAGCTGCGGAGCCTTCGACCACCACCAGAATAGCAATTAGACCATGGTGTGTAATTTACTAACCAGATGCATATTTATTCAAGCTCACTTTTATTCATGTGATTTCAGATTTGTTTTGGTCTCTTCAGTATTACAGTAAGGCTAGCCCATGCGCTTGGGGAACTTTCAAATTCAAGAGAACATGAGGTCAGCCACAAACTACCATGTGTGGACTCCAATGAAATAAGCCTACCAAGTGGAATTACACTGGATTGCTGCAGTACTTCTACTGAAGAGGGTTTATTAGTGAACATACTTTTGTGATATCTTCATACCAGTATGTGAAGCTGGAAGACCTTGAAGAATCCTCATAAAAAGGACATTCACTAGAAGATTTTGCTTAATCCTCAATCCTGCAAGAGAAAAAGAAATATCTATTAATAGAGACTCACAGCTTTTATGAGAAAGCTACATGCTTTTTATAAGCACTTAAGACAGTTACGTAGAACAATCAGACACTTAAAATGCAACTCTCTGAAGGAATTTTTGATCTATGAAAAATAGATGTACTCTATTTTTTCACAACACAGAAGGTGCAATCATTCACTTCTGAGCACTACTGAAAGTGAGTTCTCTTTAAGAAATTTAGTAGCAAATGTAAAAAATAACACAAGAATTTTTGAGGTTGATCGTTAGCATCTATGATTAAAATGATATGTTTTATTTATTTTGTTAGATGTTCAATATTTTCTATGAATTTATAAATACTTAAAAGCCAAAGCCAACTTTAGATGCATTACAAATTTACATGATTCATACTCATTAATATACATTTAATTGATGTACAGACCTTTTATTTTCATAATGCAAATACAAAATACTATACAATGATACATTTTTATTGCACTGTAAGGATAGATGTGTATGTTTAAATATTGTCTGATTTATGTTAATTAAAATAAGTTTTATTGAAAAGGTCTCACTTGAGAATAGTAGAATAAACAGAAATGTATACTGTCTGAGCACCAGAACTGCAGTAGTTCTCCCACAAACCAGTGACGACCACCTGATCTTCCCTTGGCTACAAAAATAATAATATGTTGGAACTTTTTGTTTTCTCCCATGAAATTTTATGACTGAATTCCCTGTCAAAGTCTGCCTTATTTTATATAGTATTTCTACAAAGCATTCCACAGCGTATATGAAGAGGTAATACTAAACATCTAATGAATTTCATCATTTTATAGCCTATGTATTTTCCTCTGCCATGAAAGAAACAGAACAAAACCACCAACAAAAACCTTTGACTCAAGAAGTTTGTAAAGGCTGTGTACCTTCACAATTTGAATGAAACCTTCATAGCAAACACCAGAAAATAATAAAATGTATATTTTAAGAAGTGTCAAAGTCCTAGCCATTTCATTTGAAACGTGTATTTACTTTGTAGTAAGAAATTCTTCTGAAAATAACTAAGATACTTGCTGTCTGGGGAAGGGAAGAGTTGAGCGGGTTGGACTGGCATAAGAGTGATGAAAGGTGGTATACAGCTGGCAAGCCCCCATGTTCTGGCCTGCCCTTGGCAAGCCCATCAAACCCTTGTGTGCCTTTGGAGAAGTATTTTCACAGCCAAAACCAGTGCCATGCTGTATTCCATTGAAGGATTAGAAGAGTATCCTGTCAGCCTCCCCAGTAGGTAGAAAGGCACTCCAAAAGCACTACAAGAATTGCTGACTGTTGTCAGTGCAGAGGCAATTGACTTTAGAGACATTTTGAACCATTCCTGAACAAGCACAAGCAGGGGAAGGTGGATGATGGAGCAGTTCAGAGACTGCAGGAATAGGAGCCTTAAAGCAGGTAAGAAAGGAACACATGACGTCTCCAGGTGTTACCTGTTTCTGTGTTTCTCCTTCATCTCCAAGCCAATGAGACTCATGGGCTTCCACCATTTGTAGCTCACTACTTCATGTTTGCAGCATGCCTTTCTGCCAGTTACAGGCCCTTACCCAGTTTGTGGGCCCTCCCTTCCTACACAGAATTCGGGTTATATGCTGTCGGGGCAGGGAATTGCCTTTCATAATTTGCTTTAGTTCATCGATGCATGTATATTGCCTAAGCCGGTGGGGCTCAGATCCTGCCTAGGAGCAGCCAGACCATGCCACTGCCTCACTGACAATAGTAGGACAGATGTCCCTGGCGATCTTCCAGGGGTTCTACAATCGATAATGAAGGAGCAGATATAGTTCCACTGAAGGCTGAAAAAAAACAAGTATCCTATTTTCAAAGGGAACATTCAAGAGGGAGAGTTGGCTGCCAGATACGTTGTTTTCCTGGCAATATTATATTGTGTTTCCCTACACATGCACCTATTGTAATCAGCTGTAATTTGCTGCCTGGTGTTAATCTCTTCTATTGCATGCAGGCTCCTGTGCCTAGTTCAAGGAAAAGCTACTCTGGCTCCATTAGAGGGAAGCTGCATCACACCATCAGTATCTCTTCCACTTACCTGCTGCAGTGAGGATAGAGAGGAAAAGTAACAGCATATGGGCCCAGAGAATGCCTGCAGGAAGGGGGTAAAACTATTTCTTCATAAGTGTAGTTAATATTCTGAGTTATATTAATGAATGGTAAAAGCAGTTAATTTAATCTGCTATAAAAATGCCTGATGCATCATCATTGAAAAGATGTGATCAATATGATTAATTCCCTGAAATTCACACTGCATCTTTAATGCCATTACTTGGAGTGTAGAGCTGTGCTAATCAACCCTCTGTATCAGCCAGATTTACATCCATATTGGTGTACAATAATTTCACTTAATGTAAAACACTGATTTGCAGCCACTGAATGCAGCTCTGTTCATTCTGTTCTCCATCTAAATTTTGCTGTTGCCAGGGACAGATTATAATTAAAGTCTGGAACCACCATGCCTGATCCTCACCTAAGATCTCTTCCCACTGAGCTTCTCTCTACAAGCTACACCTCTCAAGCCTTCTGTGCAGTATGAGGCTGTGCAGGTTCAGTGGGAGCGATCCAGGCTGCTGACCGTGCAGCAGGAAGGGCCTTGCTGTGGAGCAGCAATAGCTCTAATGTGATATTCATTGCGCCAGGATCTAGATGTCTTTGTATCCCACTGCAAATTCTTCAGCCATTCCAGATCCCCTTCCTGTCTTCTCCGAGATTACATTAGCAACCTCACATGCCCTATGCTCTGAACCCTTTCCAGTTTAGTATCTCTTCCCATAGTTTTTGAACTGTCACTCAATTCTGAAGCTCTGCTTGGGCCAGAAACCATGGCTTTACTGATGGTCCTTCACCATGGAAGGGAGAACACTGGAATAAACTGAAAGAGCATGACTGAAATTATTCCCAATTTCAGACAGGCTGTCAGTCTTAGACAGTGTCTGCCCTTTTAATTTGTTCTTGCTTTAATGCTAATACAAGAGTAAATTCCAATGCAGACGTGATGAAGGAGAAGTCCTTTATGCACCTCCAGGGTTTTAATCTTGAAGTTTTGGTGTTTTAAAACTGACTAAGGTTCAGCAATTCAGCATTAAATGATCCATTCAGAATGA
Organism: Scopus umbretta; assembly: GCA_013400535.1. Classification (NCBI taxonomy): domain Eukaryota; kingdom Metazoa; phylum Chordata; class Aves; order Pelecaniformes; family Scopidae; genus Scopus; species Scopus umbretta. Next base: position 55,594 of record VZTL01078127.1, read on the forward strand.
CTGGCTCTATTTTCCATGCTGCATATTTTCAATCAGGTAATACTGCTGCTAAACCTGGTTATCACTTTAGTTGCTTCCAGGGGAGTATGAACTATTATGATCTAGTAAAAAAAATGTTGGCTCCTCAGCAAATTGCCGTAGATTAATATCTTGGTCCCTTCAAGGGATAGGTATAAAATTCTGAGTAAGAATTGCTTATTCTTACAAAAGGAGAAACCAGACAGGTGTTGTGCACAGCTACCTTGTCACAGGTCTGAAGATGGCTTTCATACTATGGTTTTCCCAATGGCTATATATAAATTAAAAATCATGTGAAATGGAAAATGAATGCCTTGGGTTTTATTGCAGTGCTTTTTGCTGTGGCTGTCTCTGCTTGTCTCAGTACAGTCATCATTGATATGACACTTAAGAAAATGTGTCATGAACATGAAGGAATTGAAGCAATGACAAAGCCGTTCCTACATAAAAGAGAAGTAAGGATAATAAAATGAACTATCTACTAATCCCTTACAGGATGCTCAGAAACAGCACAGGGAAACTGTAATCAGTTGTGCCCTTCTGTGAGACCATAAGGGTTTGAGTCATGACTCTGCATGGAGCACCTTGAAATGAAGTCTCGGAGCTATTCACAAGCTTCAAAATAAATAATCTCTTTGCTGACATGTGACATCATGCCTCTAAGGTGCAGTGGTCCCAGGGGTGCTTTCTAAATGACAGCAGGACGGATTGCATTTCATTCTGACGTGATGTTTAGATGCAGAAAAATTACTGCCATGTCCATGTCCATGTGCAGCCTGTACTGCTGGTTCAGAACAAAGGGGATGTCCAGGTGCTTCAGCTATTTTTTGTTCTGCTGAAGCTACGGCTCTGTGGGCGAAGGCCTTCTGTGTTGTAACTCCACTGAATGCTTTGTCTCGGTGCCTGCTTTGAATGTTACTAGGGCAAAGTGTCTCATGTTTTCCTTTTTTTCCCTTGTTTAACATCTTTAAGAATCTCCTCCCATACTTCCCACACAAACCTCGGTGAACTTAGCTTTGCAAACCCTCTGAACCTATGTGTTAGCATCCTCTTTAACAAGCAAGGCAACTGAGTTAGAAAAGGCCAGAGGATCCAGAGTCACTGAGGAGAATGGGTTTGAGGCTTCTAGGCACCTTTGAAGTCCTGGACCTTCAAGCCCTGCCTGTGGTTCTAACAGGCCAGGAAACGGTCTTCTGATGTTCCACATTTTCCCTCTCGGCTTCTCTGTCTTCCATTTTCTTCTGATCCCGTTTGCTAGAAGTCCTTCCTTTAACTTCCACTGGCTGTGGAACACTCAAACACACAGCCATAACGCTGGGACTAAATCCTGCCTTTCAAACTGACTCTTGCTGCTTACAACAGCTTTTACCACAAGAAACTCTTCTTTTGCTGATTCAAGTTAAAGCGAGCCTGGAAAAACAGCCTATAATGGCTGCAAGCCTTAGACTGGTATCCACAGGCAGAAGGAGAATACAAACATAGTTAACCAGAACAGCTTGTGAGCACTGCATTGCTACTGTGTACAGTGTGAATATGTATGCAAGGTCTTTAGTATTGTACTCCCACATGCAAATTGAAGTGCAGGAGTGTTTGCAGGCACCTCTGGCTTTGAGGTTATGTGAGCAAATACAAGCAGCTGCGGACACTTGCTGAAATTTGAATCTCTTTTCTTGGTTTGCTTGCTCCCCCCCTCGAGTGGCAAGAGTCATTGCTAGAGCTCAGACTAATCTTAGTTCAGCCCATGGTAATTAACAGAAGTTACTTCATCCTTTAATCACATACGTTTCTCCTGAGGTAGTGAAATAGCATAGCAATGAACACAGTTTTAGCGAGGAAGTGAAAAAGGTGATTGCCTGGTTTTGAAATGGAAGGAGGAATTTAGCTGGTGTGTAATTATTCAAGTGAGAAGTCGGTCCTGTCTGTCTGTAATATTCCAAAGTGGTATTTGATGTAAATCCTTCCCCAGAGTTCATTACATTAGCTCTTAGCTCAACCTGAGCACGCGGAGCACGCCAAGTTCAGTGTGCAGGATGTTTTATAACCAAGTAGAATGACGTCATCCTAGTGATCCTGCAGCTTCCTAGTTCCTTGGGAGGAGGTAAGGCTTTTTCTTCAGTCTAAAGATGAAATGGAATACGTTTCATGAGATTCCCTTGGTATTTGCAGTGTGGAATATGTGAGGAATATTGCTTTGCACCTGCAGCAAGAACAGTCCCTTTTTGCCTAAAAAAAAAAAAATGTTACTTGGTTTGTAATATTTTTCTTTACAGAAAATGAAATTTTTCCTTTGCAGATCCCTAAGTGCTTTACAAGAAGACCCACAGAGCCCTTTCACAGGTGGGTAAAGCAAGTTGCAGAGAAGCACAGTGGCTTGTTGGCTTCCACTCTGTGGCAAACCCTGCCCGAGTCCTGGGGGCTGCCAGACTTGCTGCTGAGGGCTCTGGGTTGAACGATGCTGACTTTCAAAAAAACTGGGAAAAGAAATTTAGAAAGCAGGTGCTTTCATAACAGTTTGTCACTGCCGCTTTACAGAGATACTGGTTAGAGCTCCTTAGAAGCCAGGAATCCACCCTCCCTCCCCACTTTGTCCTGACCTCAGTGAGACTCCCAGGAGTGCCGAGTGCCATCGGCGTGTGCACATGGAGTCCCAGCGCCTGTCCCCAGCGGCGGGTGGTGCCAGCTATTTCAGACACTGTTTACCGTAAGTAAGAAAGACTGCAATGATATAGCATGAATGTAAGTGCTAAGAAACAGGCAAGATGCCCAGCCACCCCACTGAGACTGGGCTGGGAACGGGTTGTTACAACAACGGGCATCTCTTTGGGGACAGATAGGGAGAAAGACTCCAATTGCATGCATAGACAGTTTTCAGGACACCTTGAGAGCAGAATGAAATTCTCCTCACCATACAACCAAGCCCTAAAAGTGAGCAGCCTCTCCCAGCCCCTGAAAATCCATGCTGGCAGACTCAGTGCAAATACGCTGTTATGTCCCCTGTTATGACAAATCTCTGACAAGCCAAGGTTGGAAAGCAGAAAGTTTTAGCTGCTGTATCATGCCAAGAACAAAAAAAGAAAGAAAACAAAAAGCCTTGTTTTAAAATACGCTGTTTTAAATAAACAAGTGTTCTTTGAACCACATCAGAGTACATACCTAACAATATTTGTTAAGTAAATATCAGTGACATGTTTAAGTCTGGCTCAGTATGTATTAGCAAAGTGGTATTTGTGTTGCTTTTGTTGTAACAAGAATCGCTGGTTTCTAGAAGGTGGTCTGAAAAAAGGGACTTTGGGGTTTTTTTTCCCAATTAGTATCCTACAGAGAAACATCTGCCCACCAGTAGCCCCACCTCAGGACTTTCAAGTAACCTTCCCAATGCACTGATTTTGGTGAAGTTATACTTCACTTTCATTGGCTTAGTTCAGTTCATAATCTGCCTCTTGGGTGTTATTTTTTACCCACAGATCCACCTTTTAGATCATTTTGGCTTTCTGAAGAAAGTCTGCCCTGAGACTGGTTGCAAATTCATGGTCACGTTATTATAGTCTGTACCTGCAATGCCACAGTGCCATGGCTGAGCAAAGTTCAGACCTATTCCCACCTCTTCTGATCAGCTGCTCCCTCGGCGTAGATTTTCTTCAGTTTGATACTAGTGCTGTAAGCACAGAGAGTCCCCACACACAGGCCTGCTCTTCACAGCTTCACAAGATGACCCAGTGTCAGCCAAGATACACTAGCAATATGCAGAAAGCCACTGAGGGACCAAGAGGGCACCACACAGCCTAAAAGCCAATGGTTGCTTTTCCATATGCAGCAAAAGAAAAAAATAATATAAATTCCTAATTTAAACAGATTTGTATTTTTGTCTGTCTATCCTTTGACCTTTCGGCTTATTTTAACTCTTTGAAGAGCCAGCTATTAACTCTAGGCTTAATGCACAGAGGAATGCAAGGCAAGAGAACTGGTTGTAACAATGGTGATGCTGCATTTGAAATTCTCCACCAGGAACAAAGGTTTTCTTTTACGTCTGACAGGCTGCATGGAAGTTGGACTGCTTCTTAAGTGTCCTTTCCTGTATGTCAACACAAGCGATCTCTTTGGGTATGCTCAGAAATTTTGGACTTAATAAATCACCACTGTAGACCACGTGCTTCCATGTATGGAAAGCGACGTGACTTTTCCTCCCTGCCTTTGTGGGGTGTTGGAGAGGAGGAAAGGTCGTGCTCTGTGGGACCAAAGGGGGAAAACTGCAGTTCGTACATCAGGCTTGAGCTACCCCACAGTCAGGCCACTGAAGTCACAGTGGGCCTCTGCAGGAAAAAATGACAGCCAGGCTTTTATCTGTATGCCATGGCATCACAGGTCGATACTATGACTTCTTTCTCTTCTTTAAAGCTTTCATGTCAGAGGAATCAAAGCCCCCTACCTCCCCTTCCCAAATTGCTTCCAGTGAATAATAGCACGAACAGTAGTTAGCCCAGGTTTGAAAAAGGCTTTGATGAGATACTGCTCTTTGATAAGCCATTTCAAGGGCAGGAGGCAAAGTGTTTACTTTGCTTGGAAGAGGGGTCTGATGAGCAATTTACTGTTCTTTTGCTGAGGCCAAACAGACCTTTGTTACCTCCGGAATATGGAGACTGCAGAGGTGCGTTATGGCTACTGCTCTTTACCTCTGGCTATTTCTTTGCCTTGCGCAAGAATTAAAAGTTATGAACGAAGCCCAGCAGCTTGCCCCTACCTGTGACAGCTGCCTCCAGCGCTGAGCCTTAGCAACCATCCACTCCCCAGCTTTTCCTCCCATAGTTGTTTTTCCTGCCTTTGGCTGTCCTGGGAGGCCCCAAGGAATTACGAGTGCAGTGAAACCCAGGAGTGCAGCTGGCCCAGAGGAGAGAGCAAGCTGCAGCTTCATGAATAGCTGAGCCCTCCTAACCATGCACTGCAGCGTGGTCAGGGCTTGTGGTTCATCCTTTCTGGGCAAACGCGCAAATAAGGCTTCAGGTTGGGCTGGCCAGCCTGGCTGGTGGTGGGCCAACCTGTAAGACATGAAACGATTTAGTCTGAGGATACTGAAGCTCTCCCAAAGCCTAGGCCCATACTAAATGCACCAGGTGCTTTCCTGGAGGCAGGAAAAGCCACACCAAAGGAGGGAAGGCAAGCAGGGCTGCTACTGACTCTTGCCACAGGAAACCTTTATAAACTCAGATTATAAATGGCAAGGCTATTCAATGTTCATTTCATCACGTGTTTTATTACACAAGCCATGAAACGTATCTGATTTACTGCACAGGCACAATGAATAGGCTTACTCCAGCAGCCTAGCTGCAGCCTTCAGGTCAACATGGGAATAGGACAGGGCAGGAGGTGTTGGGGTGGCTCCAGGCGCTTCCTGACCATGTGCCTTCCACCACCGTAGATGGAACATAAGCAATTTGTTTAGAGATTGAGAGAAAACTTGAGTGTATACAACCCATTGCAAAATACCTCCAAATAGAGTGACTCTACATGCTACTTTTGGCCCAGCCCAACCTGGATGGTGGGTCTCCACACAAGTGGATCTGGGCACTGTGGACCTTCACCAGGGGTTGAGATAACTGAGCGGCTTTGTCACGGCCTCAGCCTGGCGGATGGAAACCCGGTGGCTGCTGCAGCTGCTGAGAGCTGGTGGCTCTCACGCAGCCGTGCCAGAGCCGCGCCGGGAGCAGGGAGGAAACCGCTCGCCCGACCCCTGTGATGTTATTCCCATGGTTGTATCTGCAGAACCAAGCACTTGTCATTGCAAGGAAAAGAGACAGACAAGATAAGCGGGTGTCACACAAGATGGCGGCGTTTGCGAGAGGGCTGCTAGAGGCAACAAATGAGCTATAGACAGAGCCATCGCTGGAAAGAACCGCTCCATTGCCCGGCCGACGGTGAGGTAGGGCCGCAGTCGTGGTGGACTCGGGCTCGGTCAATTACTCCTGGGGACAATGCTGCGTGACTGAAGCGGAGCCGGGCCCCCGGGTCGGCTCGCCTCGGTTGGAGCTGCGCTGCCGTCCCGGACCAGCCGCTTCCTCCGACGCGGGCGCAGCCCCGGCGGCTCCCGCCGCCCCCCGGGCGCCCCCGCAGCC
>VZTL01078127.1:61887-73522 GCA_013400535.1 Scopus umbretta
CCCGCCTTCCGCCGCCCTCCCGCCCCGCGCGGCGCTCCCTGCCTCCCGCCCGCCTTCGTCACTCGCGTGTCGCCTCACAGGGTCCGCCGCCGTGATGTGCGGGGAGACCCCCGCGGCCGCTGCCGTGCCGGCGCTGGTGGCGACTCGCTTCTGCCCGCGGCCCTTGCCCCAGGGCGGCAGGTAAGCGCTGCCCGGCCCCTTGCGGTGCCCGCCGGGCCCTGCTGCCTGCAGGCCGGCCTTGGCTAGGGCAGCGCCCGCAGCAGCGTGACCGGCCCCGCGTCAGGAGGGGCTGCCGGTGGATTCGGTTTTATGCAGTAGCTTGAGACCCCCGCTCTTGGCTGCTGCAGCCTTTCTGACGCTGTGTTTAAGCCGCAGCTTTGCATGTCTGCAGAAAAGCACTTTTGTTCAGCTCTAGCTGTGGGATAAGCACCCTTTTGACAGAGAGTTCAGCCCTTTAACCGCCATTTTATGAAGCAGTTCGTGGCCTCGTTATTGCTTATCTAAAGCTTAAAACGTTAGCCTGCTTGGAAAACGTTTAAATAAGCTTAGGCTGGGACAGCTGAGTCTCAATATGTACTGACAATTGAGCACACCAGCATGAATGCAACAGAGAGAAAATTTAACAAAAAGTCAGCGTTGTGTTTTGGGCTGTCCCAGGACTGTGCAGTGAGTCAGTGGAGTCCAGGTGCTGACCTGACCGAGAAGCAGAGCCTCACCTTCAGCATGGTCCATGGTTGCTTTGCTCTGCATTGCTAATGAGTAATACTGGCTACTGTTGGAAAACAGAAGTGGGTAGTTAGAAAGATAAAACTGAGTTTGAGGGCAGGAATAGGGAACTGCCTTCCTGGCCAGGCTGGGTGGTTGCACTCGGCAGTCTCCTTTAGGAGAGCACAGTTGGGTCCTGAGACTTCCCAGGAGTTTCTTGGGGAGATTCATGTGGAGGACTAAGAAAGTGGAGCCAGTGACATTATATTGACTCCACTGATACTATCCTCCTAAATTAAAGGGTGGAAGAACAAGGCCTGCCTGTGAGATAAAGTCAGGACCTGCTTCATCTACCTACAAGGTTTTAATGGCAATTAGAGGGAGCAAGTTGAGTCAGGTGTTTTTGTAGAAAATGGTGGGCATGTTTGGTTTGAATCGAACACACTAAAGCATATTTCAGGGCTGTAGTGTTGCCTGCTGTTGCATTTGTGCTTTTGATGTTGTCTCACCTGTGTGTTTTTGCTCACAGGCCCGTGGGTCCCTTTGTTCCTGGTTCCAGGACTGGGTGAGGAGGGACATTGGACGTGCTCAAGGATTATGGTAACCAATTTGGAAACTGTACCTGTCTGTCTGGCCATAGACTGCTTGTGCAAACCTGTCTGATAACCGGTGCAGCCTTGTGAAAGGGCTTCGTGTGATGCCCTCCAGTGGCAACAACGCATACTGATATTTTAAATCGAGAGCAGAAGGGAATTGGAAAACATGATCCTTTTTGCTGAGCCTAAAGGGGTTTGAGGGTAACTGCTTTTAAGTCCAAGGGCCTTTGGGCAGCCCTGGCAAAGTCCCCAGTTAGCTGCTGGGTGAGGCGTGGTTGGGGGTGTCCCATCCTTTGGCAGTTCCTGCTGCGGAAAGCTCTGTGGGGGTGTACAAATGGCTGCTGCAAATTAGAGCAGCCTGTGGGTTCAGGTGGCCAATACCAGAGCTTTAGGCATGAGCTCCTATCCTTCACAGAAGATGAATTTTGCTGTGTGCCAGTAAATGCACGTAGTGAAAAGGAACAGGAACGCCAACAGGTACCAGGAAAAATGCATCTTGCAGCATGTAACTCGCTGTCAGAGACAAGGACAACTCGTTTTTAGCTGACTGTTGTCCTTTCACATGACCTAGTTCAGCAGTGAGCCAGAGTTCCTGTAGACGGGCCAAAGATGAGAACTGGTTTTGCCTCATGAGAGACACCTTTCAATGTGATGAAATAGCTCTGAGGTCGGCAGCTCAACACAGTTCTCCAAGGTGAGTGCTATGCTGCGGATTTCGGATAAACCGGATAGGCTCTGTGTTAGTCTGCTCCGGGGTACTGTGCTGGACCTGTTAATGCCCTTTAGCTTCAGTAGGAGACTCCCCTTTTACTGCCAAATACAGCTTCCAGTTCTGTACAGGGTTTGGCCCTTACTCACAGTCTTACAGATGTACTGCGCTTCCCCCTCTCTGGTGGACTTAGGCAGAAGGATGAGGCTGATGTGAACTTCCAGCATGGGAGCAGTACTGGTCTGATCAATAGACCCTGTGGTGGAAGTAGTGGCCTCCCTGTAAAGGATTTATATAAAGGTAATTCACAGTGACAGCTGGTTTTAAAAAATGAAGGTTTTTCATGCCTTTTCTTTTGCTGTATAAATACTTAAGTGACGGGGTTTGGGATTCCTGAGGGAGGAAATGCTTGGGTTATGGCTGACAGGTGAAACTTTTATTAAATAGAAACATGCAAACTCATTTCCCGTATTGTTTTTAACCTAGTAGCCAATTACTGCTTATTTGTTCTTTTTTCAGATACTCAAATGTTCAACAGAACAGATAATTGTGTTGCTGCGTTAGCTGTCCTGTACCATGCAATGGCCACCGAGTCATATTCTGCTGAGCGGGCTGCTCCATACTCGGCCATCAGGCCTGCATTCTCAGACAGATTCATCAAGCTGGCAACGTAATGACAGAGCTGCGTGGTGCCCGTAGAGTCCCACGCCAAGGGTCTCCAAGCAGCTTGCATTTGGCTCAGAAAATCTGTCTTTGCAGCAGTCCTGCAGGAGGGTTGTGAAGTCCCGAGGGCTCCCAGGGCAGTTCTCTGTTTGAAAAATAGCTTGGATTGGGTTCTTTTATCATCTGAGGTGAACGGCTAATCCTGGCGCCAGGATACAGGTACGGTTTAAACACTTGAGGTGAAAGCTGTTGGTGGGGAGCAGTGGGACTGTTCACAACAAACATCTGCTTTCATCAGAATTGCTGGGTTCTCCAGCAGTCTTTCTGCATTAAAGGCTTTGTTGGGAGGGTCAGACAGCGTCATACCTCTGCTCTGATACTTGTGTGTTTTACGCTTTCAGATACCTGCTTGAAAAGAAGAGTGCGGTGCTTGATTTTTAGCAGATAAAGGTAAAACATGTTCCCGTGGATGGAGGTTGGACCCTGAATCAAGGCATATGTTTTTAAGAAGAAAAAAAGGGGGGGGGGGTTGTTACAACAACTTGGGTGGTGCTGTCTCACAACTTTGTTCTTGGCAGAGGAGCTGTGCACTTCAGCTGCTGTTCTCTGGTATGGCCTTGCCAACGTCAGCAGGGCTCACATGGCCACCTCCTGCCCTCTGCATTGGCAGTGGTTGCTGGCTGAGTCACCCGTTTCTGCTGGACACAAGTTGTTGTGCTCGCTGCAAGACATAGCAACTGAAAGTCTCTGGCCTGCCTTGCAGGAGGTCTGACACCGTGACCTCAACAACCCTTTCTGCCCTGGAAATCACTGAATTCCTGGTAGGCTAAGAAATGGCACTGTACTTGCGTAGCCGAGTATTGCTAAACCCATCTTTTGGGGCTTGCAAAACAAATAGATACCCAAGATGGTACTGATCACTGCCGTAAAGACATATTTAGCTCCTGTTTTTATGGTTTCTGCAAAGCCTGCTTTGGGGAGACTTTTTTTAAGCTATTTGGGGAAGAACAGACAAGCTTTTGGCACATGGTTGTACGTCAAATCTCTTCAGTTTTGTCAGGCTCTGTTTATTTGTAAGGACCCTGCATATTGTAAAAGCCGCCCCTTGTTCCTGTCTGCTAGAATGGAAACCTGAACCAATGATTTTTGTAATGAATATGCAATAAATCTGTGGGAAAGCTTCTCTGTTAATGACTCTTGATTTAATTCAGGTAGTTTTGACATATGTAAATGAGGCTGTGTAGAGCTAGACAAGCCTGCTAGACAGGTGGTGCCTGTCTGATTGTCTGGTGTCTGGAAATGAAGCCTAAACAAGGACGTTTCAGCTGGGTGCTGGGCTAGCCCCCACTGGACAGGCAAAGCTTCAAGGACATGGCATCAGGGGTGTGAAGTCCTCAGTGCTGAGGGAGAGAACAGCTCTGAGTGTGGAGGATATACCCAGGTGGAGGTGAGCATGGCCAAAAACCAAGCTGGAAATGGTGCTTTAGGTTTCTTTATAGGCACAATCAAGCACTGCAAAGGGCCTCAGTTTGGTTTTTGTTTTTTCCCTGGATGAATGAATGATGAGCGTGGGCATTCTGTAAAAATGTCCTTTAATATTTGAGACTGTGGTGGATGCTTGGGCATTTCAAAAAGTGTGTGGTAAGCGCTAACAGTTCACACAGAAGGGAGGCGTATTTGATTATCTTGTGTCACAGGCTTCATGTAGCGACAAGAATCAGCTTCATGGCTGGGGTGTTTTCAGCTCTGTCTAGCAGCTGTACAGTGATTTTGCCTTCTGCTATTTTTGGTTTTCTTTGAGTTTTTAGCTCTTCAGCAGACACAAGAATGGAATTTGTGATTGCTGTGGAATAGGGGAGTTCCCTAGGCATCAGATGGGTACTGGGGGAACCAGTGATCCAGCTGCCACTGTTGCTTGGTGAGAGTGTCACCTCTTGAGAAGGATGGTATCCCTTTCCAACTGGAGAATTCTGGGATGCTGAGGGATCTTGTGACCGTAATGGTTTTCTGCTAAGAGCGTGCCTAAGAGAGCAGAAGCTGTTGTAAGGGCTCAGGCCTGGCAGCTGGTTTGGGTCAGGGTTGGTTTGCTCTCTTTCTTGGGAGACAGCTGGTTTATAGGGAGTGCGGTGGAGCAGTTAATGCTGAGAGGGCATTGCTCAGTGCAGGTTACATGTAGATGTGGCAGTTGCAGAACACAGGTTATGGGAGGACAGTCCATGGGGGTATTGCAATTCCAGTATGTATCCGTAGGACACCAGGTGTTTCCAAAGCAAAGCAGGGATGGACGTAGTGCTGGAAGTGAGAGTTGAATGCGTAAAGGTGCTGGGCAATTTCTGCATTGAAAAATGACAGTCTGCAGTTCCCATAGTCCAGCAGGATGCCAATCCTTCGGGGGGGGATAGTAATTCTGATGTCTGGAGTCATCCCGCTGTGCAGGAATTCGTACTTGTGCCTGTAGACAAGAAACAGACAAAAATCCTGAGGGCACCCTGGCTGCTCTCAAAGGGAAGCACTTTGTGCCCACAGGTGTGTTCCAGGGTATGCTTCCTGCTGCATGGTCCCACCCTTCCTGTGTGCCCTGTGGTGCTGCCCCAGTCCCATCCACTTCGCAGATCAATGGCTGTGTTTGCTGAGGAGCGGCGCGCTCCGCACTTCCACGCAGCCTGACTCCGCAGTGCTCAGACCTGCCCGTCTAACCCGTGTAACAGGCCTCTTGTTTCATGTTCCTGTCTGGCTGCAAATGGATGGCTGGTAGCCCTTCCACACAGGCAAGGTCAGAGCCCAGCATGGGGACTTCCATTTCTTCCTGTGTCTCAGAGGGCAGTGTGAGTGTCCTGTAAATCGGAGGGTGCAGCCCTGCCCGCCAGGTTTAGCCTGAAGTTGTTCCTCCATGAAGGAGCGGTGCTCTTTTCAGCCATCTTGGCTTGCTCCAGAACACCGCTTGTCATTCCCCTCAGCGTTGCCCCTAAGATAGCTGTAGGCGCTGCCAAGGAGAGAGTTGGTGAGATGACTCAGTCCTGTCCTTCCAGGCCCTGTCATACTGCCCACTTGCTCCCTGAGGGCCTGTGGTACTGAGCTCTCTTTCCTGCCAAAAATAGCGGAACTGCTCACGCCCACCTTCAGAGCAGCAGCAAGGGAGCGTAATCCCTTGGGCAAAGCCACAGTGTGACTAGGCATCCTCCAGACTACGGGACGTAATTTTTCAAACCCCATTCTCTAATGATGTTTCTGGCTGCTTTTCCTACAGGACCTCCCTGCCAAGCCAGGGTGATGTTGATGGGGAAGTTCCGGTCTTCATTGTCATTTACTAGAGGGTGACGTCTTTTAATTGTGATTCCTGGGCTGTGGAGGCCAGGAAGGCGCTCTGTATGTAAGCAGCTTTGTCATGAGGGTAGCCCTCTTCTCCGTGTAGTCCCTGTTCAAGTGATGCTGAGGTTCTTCAACAGTTACTCAAACAGCTCTCCCTAGTGTGGCATGCTGCAACCAAAAATATGAGACTTTTATGGGAACATGTGCCTTTCTGAGCAGAAATGAGAAGATTTATTCAGCTGAAGTGAGTTATCTGGCATCTCATAAGGGCCAGATTCTTCACTAACCACCTCCTCCACCCACACCACTCAAACCTGAGAAAATTTCCCTGCAGAAATGGGTATCAGAGTGACTCAAACTGAACAATGGCTCAGGGTCCCTTTTCTCTCTGAAGTCCATGCTCATTGCTCCAGAAGAATGAGAACAAATCTCAATGTACCTCTTAGCGTAGCAGGGAAATCAAATTAGCCTGCCTGCAACGTATGGGAGAGTCATTAGCTTTAGTGGGTTTGGTCTCTCTCACTAAGCAGCATTTCTTGCTGTGTGGGAGGGGAATGGCAGCGCTGATAAGGACTCTGGCTATGCAGTGGGCGGAACTGCTGGGGAGCCGACAGCAGCAGGCACCTGGGGAGGAGCATCTGCTCCAGCCAACTGAGCTGCATCTAAAACCTCTCCCTGTGTACCATTTGGGCCCATGCTATGCCATCCCACAACTGCTCTCTACAGCTACCTGAAAGGAGTGTGTAGTGAGGTGTACTCTCTCCTCCCAAGTAACAAGTGACAGGATGAGAGGAAATGGCCTCAAGTTGCGCCAGGGGAGCTTTAGATTAGATACTAGGAAAAATTTCTTCACAAGGGTTATCAGGCACTGGGAAGGGGCTATGCAGGGAAGTGGTTGAGTCACCATCCCTAGAGGTATTTAAAAGACGGGTAGATGAGGTGCTTAGAGACATGGTTTAGTAGTGGACAGGTACGGTTGGACTCAGTGATCTTAAAGGTCTTTCTCAACCAAATGATTCTATGATGCTATGATCCTTACCATTTGCTGACTGTGCGTGCTGGGGACACTCAGGTGGTATCCGGGCTCCCTGATCAAGGGGACCCAGCACCACCCTGGCACCTCTTGCAGGCTGAGCGGTGAGCCATTCAGACGGGCAGTAGGCAATACTCGGGGATGCTTGGGGGTGTGACTTGTTTTCTTGCTCCTGGATTCTTCATAGGGTGCCCAAATCTCACATGGGAGTCAAAGGCAGTGATGCTAATAATAATGGAGTCTGGGGGAGAGCCAGCAGGTTCCGCTGAGACATAAGGGGAGCTGGCATTTCTGCATTCAGGTATGGCCGTTAGGTACTGCCATGGGCAGGAGAGAGGTCAAAACCAGTTTCATACAACTGGGTTTAGCCAGATGCATAGTTCTAGGTTACATGGATCTATTACTCTCTATCTTCCCACTGGGGTTTTGGTGGCCTAAAACAAGGCCTTCACAGCGAAATTCTGTCATGCAGATTTTACTCAGATTTGTTCGTGGGACTGCCCATTTCAGTGTGAGAATGGTTATTAAGCAGGAGGATTTGCTGAAGGGTTCCAGTAGCCTTCCAACATCAGTTCACAGTGCCAACCGTGGAATGTCAGAGGCCCCTGGTTAAGTGCTTGGTCCGGGCTTTGATATGGAATCTCTGGCTGCCCCCTGCAAGTAGGAGCTCTTTGCCGCTCTGCCTGCAGGCGTACATGTAGGAGGGGTTCCTGTAGGAGACCTGTAGCCTCCACAGCCCTTACCTTGATGGTGTGATGATATGCCTCATGCACCAGGATGAGTTATTTGCCCCCAGATAACCATGTCTCGGAGTATTTTCAAAAGCCACGCCGATTCTGTACTCTGTATCTTCCTCAACTTCCACTTCCCAGTAATGCTTTCCTGGAAATGGGATCAGACTGCCCAGGATCCCAATACACCTGTGGGAGACAGATAGGAATATGTGCTTTGGCAGGGATGCTGCAATGCTGTTTACAATGTTTAGGTATGATATCTGGATGTTGCATATCAATAACCAAAAGCCACTTTTGCTGTCTCCTTAGCAGTGCAGCGTGGATTTTTGACCACAGTGAAGTCCACAGGCTGAGGACCTGACACAGAACCTGCAGGTTTCCTTGTGACACCTACCCTCTTTTTACCCATGTGTAGCTTTGTATAGGTGAGTGCCCTGGGCACTTTCAGGAATATTAAGAACAGCATCCTGCGCTGCCCAGGTTTTTTGGGAAAGTTATTATTTGCTATAAAATGAGAGTGCTCTTCTGAACCCCAGTATATCAGTGGAAAAAGGCTACAGATTTTGTATTTTCTTCCCAAAGAGCCGAGGGCTTTACATGTCACTCACCATTAGGAATGGAGCACTGTAACAGCATGAAACTCCTGGAGCATTTTGGAAGGAGGAGACCAGCTTATGCTGTGTTTGGAGAGACCAGCAAGAATTGAACACGGTAGCAGAGCTTGGAATATGCTTATGTACCTGGGCCATGAAAGGTTTTAACAGTAGACTGTGGTTCCTAGCCTTTACAATAGGAACCACTTAGAAGATGACTCTTTAAAAAGATGTGTAGGAGACACAGACAAAGACAATGCCACAAAGAGACCCTTCAGCTTGATTTACAGGCACAGCCTCAGAGTCAAAGGAGCTGGGAGCTTTGAAGATGCAAGTCAGCAAAAACACAGGTTCTGAAGCAAGAAAGCTGGGCAAAATAACTGATGCCAAATGCTTCTGAAACACCCTAACTCGATTTAAGAGGGTGTTGTGGTTTAACCCANGGAATCCTGTAAGACTACACCCCAGCTTTTCCTCAGGAAAAGTACACAGTGTATTAGCTGTCATTGCTGCTTCACAGGGGACAGCAGGTTTCAAAACACACCTTCAGTTTTGGATGGGGAGTCACACACAACCTGTATGTTTCTGTGGTAGGGTCCTCTAAAGTTGTAAATTACAAAGGCAAAGGAAGTTGCTGGCAGACACTCTGAGGTCATCTATCTTTAGGTAATGCTGAGAAAGAGCTGCACTCAGCATTTGGAGGGCCTGATGTGTAAGGACGGGCATGCACAGCAAGATAGCTGTACTCTGTGCCACCTCAGCAGCAATCACTTAAAGCAAGTGTACAGTTTATTGCAAGTGCATGTAGATGTCTTGGAAATAGCTTAAAGGCTGCTGAAATCTGGAGTCGGAGAGACTGTGCTGCTACAGCTGAGAAGGAAAAGGAATTATACAAAATGGATGGGTAAACATCTGTGAACAAAATATTGCCATAGTAATGATAGTTGCAAAGCCACCAAGGCAAACTTGAGTTAGACCGTAGGAGCTGCTGTGGTTAGGAAACACATTGGTCGTTCAGAGATCACACAAACTTCAGAAAGAAGAGTTTGTGATGCAATTTCCTTGTAGTATGAATGTTAGTCATTTCAGCTTGGGAGCTTTTTATTTTTTTATTTCCCCCCCACAGTATTTTGGCATGAAAGAGGTTTCTAAGAGTTCACAGTGGCATCAAAAACTCAGCCTCAGAGTTCAGAATGAGATGAGAGCCAGCTCTGGCTATTTACGTGAAACATAAAAGCACCCTGTGGAAGTTGGATGAAATCCCATTTAGGCTTATCATGATGACTTTAATGAAGAGAATCTTCTATCTCCTCGCTCTTTTCTATCAAGCCCTCTAGAAACATTGCATTTCCGTGGAGGGACTAAGTTGTGGGCTTGTATTATTCTCTGTCTGCAGATGCCTGTCCTGGTTATATGTTGTTTCCGTGGTTCTGACTAGAAACATGCATTTTAGCAAGCTAAGAATCTCATTTCAAAGGAAAAGAGCCTAATTCTGTTTTGAAAGTAAAGCTGTAGGCCCAAATAGTATCAGCTAGATCTAGCAAGAGGTAAGTATTCAGATCCCTCTCCTTTCCTTAGCATTTGCTTTGGCACTTCAATACCTGTTCAAATTTAGCTCAGGGTGCCCAACATGTGTAAGCAGGTTTGTACATAATTGTGGCTGGCTGCATCTGTAATTCTCTTTTATGAACTTGAATTAATTTCCAAGTGATACTTCAGTTCCAAAGAGCAGCTAGAGATGGAGATTTAAACTCACAAAATCAATGAGAGCTGCTGAAAGCCCCATTAGACACTTCCTGGCATCTACTTAAAAAGAAATGAAAAAGAGCAACTGTGCTTTGAACTACACAAGCCTCTTTCAAAGAAGAGGGTCAGGTTCCCAAAGCACCAATAGGTTCTTTTGCCCATTCTGTAGTATTCGCTGTAGTGAACAAGTTCTACATAAGATGAGTGGTTGGTGGTTCCAATGGACAGAGCTATATAAAAACAGCCCCCAAATCTCCATGTGTGAAAACAAGACCAAGGAAGGCTGGGGAGAGCCTCCTGCGCATTATGCGCAAGGCTCTATCACCTCAGCAGTTTGCAAAGGAAGGGACAGGAGAGAGGGAGCAACAGCCAACAGAGAGGATCAGCTCCTCAAGTCTTGGAAGTGGGCAAGTGCTGGATCATTGTAATTAAAAGACAACCTAATAATTACGTCTTTTTTTTTTTTTAATCCTACTAGTGCTGTATTAAGAGTATATGGGCTTTCTTTATTTTTTTTCTTGTAATATTTTTCTAGGGTTTTGGGGCTCTGTAAAGAATTAAATGGGAAGAAAGTTTTGGAATTTAACAGAAGTCAGTGCGCACATCATGCAAAAGGAGATGTTGTAGATAATATGTATCAGTCACCCTAGAAATTCTCAGAAAAGAGCAGTAAGCCACAGGGAGTTCAGTAACGGCACTCAGGAATGATAACCCCAGTGAAACTATGGGGCCTGGATAAATGGCCATGGAGTTTTACTCTCCAAGGAACTATGGGGAAAGCCTACCATTTCAAATTGAATAGTTATCTTAGGAGTCCAACTTGAAATACCTTGAGATAAATCTGGTTTTCTAAAACATGAGTAATCCATATTTTAAAAGGGCCAACAAATATGTTTGCAGTTGCCTAAAACTGAAGACAACCATAGTCACTTATGCAAAAATCAAGACGAAAAAGATCACTATAAATTATACACACACATACAGTCTGGAAATTTTACTTGGCTAGTGCCTGGCTTGAAATTGAGAAGAGCTGCAATACCAGTAAACTTTTTTAGTGGACTTGAATTCAAGGTAGGGATGTGTTGTGGGCAAAGCAGCCACAAACCAAATGCATTAGTTGCAAGTGAAATTCTTTGCTATACCTTGTAAAGCTGTTATCATAGACAGGCAGATCACACTCCGGGTTTTCCAGTTCATCGCATGCAATTGTAAATCCATCATCTAGAATCGCCAGTAAAGGATGGGCTGTGTCCTCGTTAAGGCAGAAGTAGGTGCCTGCAATAGAGGAGAATGCCTGAGGATAACTCCAGCAATTCCTTATGGCATTAGGGTTTGCAGCAAGGGTGTTGTGAAATGTTGTTTGGATCCACAAAAAGATTGTCCAGCGCTCCGGAAGGAATCTGTGGCTGACATTGAGAGGACAACGTTGTCCATTTAGAGTTTTTCAAATAAATGGGTGTTTTACAGCTTAACACTGTTTAGTTACAACCTTGTGAAAAGCAGAAAAGGGGCCTTAAACCTGGTTTTGGGCCTAGCCAGGTCTCAAA
>VZTL01078127.1:73820-99772 GCA_013400535.1 Scopus umbretta
CCAATGGACAGAGCTATATAAAAACAGCCCCCAAATCTCCATGTGTGAAAACAAGACCAAGGAAGGCTGGGGAGAGCCTCCTGCGCATTATGCGCAAGGCTCTATCACCTCAGCAGTTTGCAAAGGAAGGGACAGGAGAGAGGGAGCAACAGCCAACAGAGAGGATCAGCTCCTCAAGTCTTGGAAGTGGGCAAGTGCTGGATCATTGTAATTAAAAGACAACCTAATAATTACGTCTTTTTTTTTTTTTAATCCTACTAGTGCTGTATTAAGAGTATATGGGCTTTCTTTATTTTTTTTCTTGTAATATTTTTCTAGGGTTTTGGGGCTCTGTAAAGAATTAAATGGGAAGAAAGTTTTGGAATTTAACAGAAGTCAGTGCGCACATCATGCAAAAGGAGATGTTGTAGATAATATGTATCAGTCACCCTAGAAATTCTCAGAAAAGAGCAGTAAGCCACAGGGAGTTCAGTAACGGCACTCAGGAATGATAACCCCAGTGAAACTATGGGGCCTGGATAAATGGCCATGGAGTTTTACTCTCCAAGGAACTATGGGGAAAGCCTACCATTTCAAATTGAATAGTTATCTTAGGAGTCCAACTTGAAATACCTTGAGATAAATCTGGTTTTCTAAAACATGAGTAATCCATATTTTAAAAGGGCCAACAAATATGTTTGCAGTTGCCTAAAACTGAAGACAACCATAGTCACTTATGCAAAAATCAAGACGAAAAAGATCACTATAAATTATACACACACATACAGTCTGGAAATTTTACTTGGCTAGTGCCTGGCTTGAAATTGAGAAGAGCTGCAATACCAGTAAACTTTTTTAGTGGACTTGAATTCAAGGTAGGGATGTGTTGTGGGCAAAGCAGCCACAAACCAAATGCATTAGTTGCAAGTGAAATTCTTTGCTATACCTTGTAAAGCTGTTATCATAGACAGGCAGATCACACTCCGGGTTTTCCAGTTCATCGCATGCAATTGTAAATCCATCATCTAGAATCGCCAGTAAAGGATGGGCTGTGTCCTCGTTAAGGCAGAAGTAGGTGCCTGCAATAGAGGAGAATGCCTGAGGATAACTCCAGCAATTCCTTATGGCATTAGGGTTTGCAGCAAGGGTGTTGTGAAATGTTGTTTGGATCCACAAAAAGATTGTCCAGCGCTCCGGAAGGAATCTGTGGCTGACATTGAGAGGACAACGTTGTCCATTTAGAGTTTTTCAAATAAATGGGTGTTTTACAGCTTAACACTGTTTAGTTACAACCTTGTGAAAAGCAGAAAAGGGGCCTTAAACCTGGTTTTGGGCCTAGCCAGGTCTCAAAGCTGCAGGCGTTGCTCAGGAAGTAGCTATTCAAAGATGAGGGGTCCTGCCTGCAATGGACTGTCCGGTTTCAAGTCATCTTTCTCAGAGCTGAAGTGATCTATTTTTAATCACCAAAAGGAGGAGCGGGGCTTAAAGGCCTCTCCATGGCCCCACTCTTCCCCATAATGTCAGGCACAGGTTGAAGAGAACAAATCTCTACAAAGGTGCCACACGCAGCATCCCTCATGCTTCAGCACCTCCTCTTCAGCCCTCAGAGAGGCAAGTCAGCTAAGACAGCCCAGGATAAAAGTACTTCTGCCTTTCTCCCTTCAGAGACTTCACAAAGCAGGCCTGATGCACTGCGCTGTGATGAGCAGCCACATGCATCACAGCTGCTGTTTGTAGTTGGTGTTTGCGTAACCACCCCAGTAAGTAAGAATCAAAGGTCATTCCCAATGTTGGAGGTGAGCGCTTGCAGCTGACAGATCAATTTGCATCAGCTGTTCACATAATGTAGACTCAGAGAAGATAAATCTCTCCAAATGAAATCATTATAATCAAACTGCAAGTTACTTCAATGCGAATACAATACAAACGATGACAGGGCAATTACAGGCATGTGCTGCTGAAAACAAGCACATGCTGTGCAAGCAGAATTGGCAATTTCACATATTGAGTTCGATTTAAGTAGTTGAAATACACACAATCAATGGTAACACAATGACAGTCTTCCTCTCCAGGGATTTAAGAATGACCATTTCTTTCCGTGGTGTCACTGATGTGTAGCAGACAGGTTTCTTACTGAAACATAGCCTTTCGCAGATTAGTGGGTGTGTGGTCAGCTTGCTAAACAAGCACAGTCTGCCAATCTCTCACAGAAGGTAAGTGCAGAAGAGACACAGGTACGGTGTGAATGCATCTGTGAGTGATGTGGGAGGTTTGACACACCCCAGTGAAGTTGCAGCATCGCTGTAGCAGTGGTGAAGATGAAAACAGGTTTCTACCTATATGTCATTAAAAAAAGCTTTGATTAGATGGTTGGGAGGGGAAAGGGCTTCCAGCTTCCCTTGGGGGGAGAAGGTTAATCCTTGCCCACCATGGCACTGAGAGCAGAGATGATAATGCTGTGTCAGCTACCAAAAGCAAAGCTTCCAACTGAAAGCTGGCTGCCTCTTTCCTGATGAATAAAGGGAACCAGCCCTCAGAGCTTCCCCAGCCAAGCTGGAGATGTTCTAATATACACACAGGAAGATTTTGCATATCCAAATGACTCTGGAAAGTGCTGACTGGCTGTCTCAACCATACTTTCCAGTAGCAGCATCATTACAAGGTAATCTCTGAAGCAAAGTAAAATCACACTACAACTTTCTTCACTGGTGTGTCAGTACTTGGCAAGCTGGCCACATCTGGGGGCGTTGGGCTGATCTAGTCTTTTAAATGTTTAGAAATTAGTAACTTTCAAGTATCAAATGTACTGGACAGAAATAATTTTGAATTACAGAGTGAAAGCAATGCACTTATTGTTACAAAAAATGTTTTTTTCGTTCCTAAAAGGCTACCAGGTGTGTAATTAGATATAAGAGATTAGGACCTGATCCAGAGGCCATTGAAACCAGCAGGAATCTTTCTGTTGAGATAACAGATGCTACAATAGGGTGCTGGAGTTGATCCAAGCTGTACAGTACCTGTGGTGTGTATCACGACAGGTTCACTTCTTTCGCTGGAACCACCCAGGTTTAGGGCTCTAACACAGATGCGATAGCTTTGTGTTGGCTGGAGGTGAATTAGGACTTCACAGTTAGGAATCCCAACAATGGATCTACAGAAAATAAATCCATGGAAAATGACAGGGTAGAGAACAAAGGTAGGGCTTTGAGATTATTTTTCTGAACAACAAAGAAGCGATTACATGATCAGCCTCTCTTGTAACCCATCAACACCACTTTCTCTTGTACAGGTGTCAGTAGCGGCGGTATGAGTCTGTGACAGACTATGCAGATTTTTACATTTGCTTCTGCGCTTCTCCCATACCCTGTGTAGTCATTTTCGATTAACATTTATACAATTAATTTTACTAACAGGAATGTTTATAAAAGTGAATTCACCAAAGGGTGATGAGTCTTTTCTCAGTGCTATCTGATGCCACATGACTTGAAATGGTTTCATCAGGTCATGGACTTGAGAGAATAGTGACTCACTCAGTAATAATATCGCCATTTTCTTCATCTGTCAGCTTGGACAATTCAACCGTGTAGGAATCAACAGGGTTAATGTCTCTAGATTCCCAGCATACCAGCGCTGCATTTTCACAGCTTCGGATGTTTTTATTCTTTATGGTAGGTGGTGAAGGAGCTAAAAAGCAGGCAAAAGAAGAATTCTAAGCTGTTGCTTGAAGATGTTTGCAGCAAACATGCTTTGAAGACTTAAAAAATAGAACAAAGTTGTTTACTAATACTATATAGTTAAGAAACCTGCTTCCCCAATGGACCATAAACAGCAGGCAGGGTGATTAACAGTACTATTCAAAGACTTAATTTGGACTATAAAGGTCCCAAGAGAATTAATCAGAGAAGTAACATAGATAGACTGATTACACAAGCCTTTTCTTTCTATCATTGTTTTTATCTTTGTCATAAAGGTGCATCTCTTCTCTGCTCTAAGATGTCAAAGACATGTGGACGAGTGCTTGAAGGTCTCGCTCTGACTTGCTGAATTTGATGTCAGGATTTCACAAAAGAGAACCAAGGTCTGTAATTAATCTTGTTGTGGTTCAGCTATTGGGAAGAATTCCTGAAGACAAGCCACAGTAATCAAAATGTGCTTGACTGAACTCCAGTTACAAAGGGCAGCATAGCAGGTGAATCCACAAAATATGTACAGGCTAATAAAAAGAGGGCTGGCATCCACCTGGCAGAACTGGGAGACCTGAGCCTTATTCCCAGCTCTCCTACATGCTTACATTTAAATAAGTTATTTTGTCTCTGCACTTCTGTTTCTTCAACGCTAAGGACAATTGGCCTGATAGGCTCTCCAAATAAAAGTAGGAAATTCTACTGCAGTCAGTAGACTTACATCAGAAGAAGCAAAGTGCCTAATGCATTACTGGCCTAAAATTCAGGGATGACTGTGAATTTCACTATGATGGTCGCATAGTCTTATGAATAAAATATTTTTACCTGTTACATAAACTGCTCTTTCACTTGGTGGACTGATACCAGAGGCATTTAAAGCACTGACCCAAAATTCATACTGTGTATTCGGCAACAGATTAGTAATGGTGCAGTATGTTTCTTTGACTTTTAGCGTATGCTCTGAAATGAAAACAACAAAGTATTTACAGTGCCTTTACACAGTTACCCACCCTTACCCAAAGGTGTCTCAAATAATGGAGTTGAGGCGCATTGTTTTGTGTGCTGTGTTCAAGAGAGCTCCTTGTGCTCCATACCCTTTGATTAGCTGTCAGGCTGTTTCACCATGCCTTCCTCTAAGGAGGCATAAATCAGATAACACACCAGCTTCTGAAGGAGCCGCATCACTCAGGAAAAAAAATAATTAAAAAAAAAAAAAACCAACCAAAAAACAGAAAGGTCACCCACGTGTCACTGAATTTTTTTGAATGCACATTCCCTGCATGTTCCCACTCTGCGGATGCTGTCTGGTCAGCTCATCCCCACAGTGGGACAAGAGCTGAAGCTATTTCGCCGCTCATTTCTCAGTCTTATAAAATTTGGACAGGTTCTGCTTTTCTTTCTGAACTGGCCGTTTGCCACTACTGGCTTCCACTTTTGCTGGAGAAGTTTTCAGGTTTTTTACTGGGTGTTTTCAGTAAAAGATTCTGCAAGAATATTATTAGCAAAGGCAGTTTTGTCACAAGGCTGGACATTTTAGGATGGTTCTGTGGTTCATTTTTGTGTGTGTGGGTGATGGGGAGTTACAGCCTATTATTAGCACTGAGATAAA
Organism: Scopus umbretta; assembly: GCA_013400535.1. Taxonomy (NCBI): domain Eukaryota; kingdom Metazoa; phylum Chordata; class Aves; order Pelecaniformes; family Scopidae; genus Scopus; species Scopus umbretta. Next base: position 79,092 of record VZTL01078127.1, read on the forward strand.
CTGTAAGATGACTGTGGGGGTTTCAGTGGGCGTGCCGATTATATGACGATTTGCTCTCTAAAAATACTGTGCCTTGCAGTGGATGCAGCGCATGCGTGTCTAACGCAGCGCCCACCCCCCAGGAAAGGAAATGTTGCTGTTGAGACCTGACTCCATCCACTGTCCCCTTCCCACTCCTGCTAGCCCAGCTGCTGCCCCATCCTGTCTTTGCTCCTCTGATGCGTCCTGCTGCAGCTGGCAGCTTGGCAGACCTGGCAGGAGAAGAGCAACAAAGCCAGAAGCAGGAAATGTGGTGGCAGATATGACAGTTGTGGTGGCGGAGAGAGGGCACAGAGGGTGCACTGGTTGCCACGGCAAGTCTAGAGGTACTTTGGAACTAGCTGGTTTTGACAATGGGGGGGCTGAGGTGTCCCCTTGGGTCCAGGCCTCCTTACCTGCTTGTTCATCGCTGTGCCTCTCATTGCTCACTGGTTTATAGCACAGTTGGTAGCGCTCGACAGTGTCATCTGAGAAGAGGCCCCAGCAAACTCTCAGTGAGGTGCCAGTGGCTGCATTGGGAGCTTGGGGATTGATCACAGGGGCACAAGGAGCTGCAGCGGGGAGAACAGGTCAGTTTTGGAATGTATAAGCATGGCATGTTGTTCACAGGCAAACACTTCTCATGAAAGTGTTTATGCAAAGCCTAGGCATTGAATAGTCATATTCCTTCCACATGGAGAAAAGTTAGGAGCTGACCCTGTAAATAGTTGCAGATAATAACCAGGTCACTGGTGTATGAACTAGTCTTGCTTCAAATCAAAATCAAAACAACAAAATACATAAGCCTCAGCCTAACCCTTCTCTGTAACCTTGACCTCCCCTGCCTCTGAGGGCTGCTGTTCCCCAACGAGCTAGTACGGCCCTGCAAGAGCAACATCTGACACGCACCGCACGGCTGCGGACCAGTCCAGGGGCTGAGGAGTCTCTGGAGGAAAGACGAGCGAAAAGCTGTCCAACATGGTGTCAGCAGCACAAGCAAACAAGTAGCAAATGCTATTTTACTTTAAGAAAACACAGTGTACAGGCATAAAACGTGCATATTGTTCTTTCTGACCAATTGTGGTGTGCCAGAAAAGAGTTAAAATCTTTTGTATTTTTATTTTTTTAATTATTATAAATTTGCTTGGGTTTTGCTCTGTTTCCTGAGGACAATAGGAAAAATGTTTGCTGAAAAGCTGTGGAACAAGCCACTGAAATCTGGCTATCGAGCGAAACTGTTTAAAGCAGTCTGGTGTCCCTCTCTACTTTGTTCAAGCAACTACAAGGTAAGACAAGTTAGCACCAACTAAGCATGGCTGACCCCTCAACAGAAGGGGGGAGTCTTTGTGCGTCTTCTAGGAAATCATCCAGCAAAAGCAGGGAAGACCAAACCTGGTAATTTTATACTGAAAAAAAAATAAATCCAAAAATAGCTTCCTGTGTCTCTATATATAGGCAAACAAAAAAATCTAGAGGGAAAACCAGGGAGAAGCTAATTCTCCCTTTGCAGTTCTCCTTTGAAAGAAGTAATTGACTTATTTTTAATACATATCCTTAATTAAACGTAAATAGGTCTGAAATAATGATCAGATAGAAAGAGTACCTGGAATAGTATTAATGGAGTTCATTAGTTGTTCAACTTCAGAGAAATCTATGATGCGCTCTTCAAAGTCTGGCAGTGTTGAAAGCTCTAAATCCACTTCTTTCTTTAAGAATTCTTCCAGCCTGTAATTGTAGGGAAAAAAAAAGATTCTAATTGGAAGTGCCATAGTGCTGGAGATAGATACCTTTCTATGATACCTATTAGTAACAGGAAAAGAACATCAAACTCTAAAGTAACAGCGGTTTCTTTAAAATAACGTTTTCATAGTTGTACAAAGCTTAGCCTCCCCATGCCCTTTGCTGGGAGATACAGGGGCATACATCAGATCAGTGCTCCAAGATGCCAAACAGAGCTGGATGCTGATGGGACTTGGGACCATGCTTTGTGTGCCCTACTCGCGCAGCGAGCTGGCTGCAGCACACTGCATTCCCACTGAGCAGGTGAGTGAGAGTTCCCCAGCGCCCCTCTGTGGGAAGCAAGCTGTTAGCTCCATTACTTTCATTATTTAAAACTGATGACACTATTACTAATTCAGGACCTCATGGTTCTAGGTGTTGTAAATCTGAAACAAAGTGGTATCTTTTCTCTGTGTTTTCATAAATAATGACGGTCAATTTAGACGTGTATTTTTTGCAATTGATTCAGTGTGTCTTAAGATTTCTTCCAACAGCTGCAAGACCTTTCAGTATCTGTTTTGAGCTCCCACAGCTTGACTTTCTACCCCTCTATACTAATGCATAAATAAGCCTGTTACTAATCTATTTAGAGAGCTCAGTTTTAGGCAGATTTGTATCCAGAGCACCTCTTTCAAGATCTTTAACAATCCTGTTTCTCAGTCACTGAAATTAGTTCCTTATGACTAAGCTGAAAACTGATTTATTCATGCTCTAACTCTCCCTTTGGAGAGTTTTGAGTGTTAAACTTCTTAGAGCAACTTTTTCTGCTGCAGTTTGAACCAGAAATACTAAAGATATCAATAGATCTAGTAGTTTAGGTAACGTTTGTGTGCCTGAAAAGAGTCCAGAACATGCAAGTGTCTCCAATAACAGGCCCAATTAGCACGAAGGAATGTGAGACAAAATCCCAGACTGTGATACTACCTGTCAGCCATGGTTACTGCTGCCTGTGGAAAGAAAGAGACAGTGTTAAAGACAGGAAAGATACATTTCTACATCATGCTGTTGACCTATCTTACACAAACTGTCCCAAATATAGCCCTCAGGGTGGGTTAATGGGCTCTCACCCAGCTCTAAGAACAAAGCCATGCCTAAATGTCCATTCAAATGGACAGATTTTGGCTGAATTTACAGTAAGGTAACGTGCAGTATCTGGCAGTGACCAATGTCTACCCATCTAGACTCTAGACTGTATCCTTCCTCAAGTGTCCAAAATGCCAACAAATCCTTCACAAACAAACAAAAACCAACAACAGCTGGGGGAAAAAACTTAGTGAAATTATCGGCATTGGAGGGAGTCCGAGCAGAGCACATTACTGGAACACAGACGTACTGTCCCTGGAGAAACCTAAGCAGCTGAGAGCTCATGACCAACAGCTATTCACTTCTTGGTGAATAATGGTTCCTAGGGGTGATGTAAAACTGTTCACAAGCTAAGGAGAAAATAAGGTTATTCCAGAGACGCAGAGGAATGGGAAAAGTCAGCTCACGCAAAGAACTCTGCAGGTTGGAATGACACAGCAAACTGATCCATCCATTGGAGCAGACTGGAGGTGTTAGATTTGCCTACTGTCCAGTTCAGAAGTTACTGTGGCTGTGCTATAGAAATGCTCCCACCCACCTGAGTCACACGACAGCAACAGCTCAGATTAGAGCACTCACTAGTCAGCAGTGAAAATTCTCTTTTTCTTCCCAATTTTTCTACCTGTTAGAGAAAAATAACTTCCTGACACCTCCTCAACGGTGGGATTCATCCATCACTTTGCAGGAGTTCCTGATGCATTTAGTTTGCAGCCTCCTGTTCAACTTTCCAACAAAATGAGCAAGAAAAAGAAACATCTTCCAAAGTGGTTGCATCAGCCTGCCTGCTGTGAGCCCAGAATAGAGCAAGAGAGCTGAGCCTGCATGAAGCAATGAACACTAAGTGCTCCTAGAGTTTTCCAAGAAACTTTTTAGAGAGATATCTCCTCTCTGAAGCCCAGTGAGACTTAAAAATCATTGAGCATCCAAGTTACAAACTCCTGCTGCTGCTTCTGCATTTTGGCCCCATTGTGTTTCCCCACTAAGTTAATGCCATCATGGCAAGCACCTGGAGCAGTGACAGCAGCATGGACCGAGCACCCCAAATGCTAAAGCCGCTTGGGACTTCCCAGCTGGGGACTACCTGCAAGCAGCAAAGAACATTTAGATGGGGCCTTGCCAGTTAAAGCTCTTTACCTTCATAAAATCGGCTTTGTCATTTTCCAGGTAAAGCTCCTGGGTTGTGTCTGTCAGCTCCTTGCAGGTGTCGAGATGTTCACCACAACTGACCAGCTGCCCATATAAAGCTTCCAACTTCTGCCTCTTCTCTTCCCCCAGTGCTTCCAACTGTTCTTCATACTTCTGAGCAAGCACTTGCACTGCATCATTGTAATGCACCTCGAAGTTCTGCTCCTGCCTCCCAAAGTTTTCCTGCAAGGCATTTGGGGGTTTGTTCTTGGTGTCAGGCCTGATACATAGCTCAGCCAGAGAAAAATCTTACTCAGGTCTGCCTAAAATTCTCCTTGCCAGGGAGGCAATGCCAGTACACAGAAGCTGTAATATGACTAATTTGCATTTTTTAGGGGTTTATTCTAATCATTGACCCCCACTGAGGCACAAGAGAGTGCTGGATCTGGTTCTGGACATAAGAAGAGTATTAGAAATTATAATAAAACAAATTATTCAAGTCAACTGTCTCCAACCTAAGCCCAGGGAGCACAACTAGGGAGGGATATATCCTGGCTATAATCTCACAAGTGTTTCCACCAACACAGTCAAGCACATCCTTCCATGAGAGAAACCATGGCAACCCAGTGGGATCCATGGATTCGCGCTGGGGGAGCTGCTAATGTTGGTATCTTCACTCACTGCTGGAGATAGCATTAGGAAGAAAGATTTAAGGAGCAGGCAAGGCTTTATTGCCAGCAGCTGCCCACTGCTCAGGCACTGATGTCCTGTGCCATATGCAGCAGAGAAAAGACAGTAGGTGCCTTGAGCTACTGCTTCAGTTTTACTTGCTGCCAGCTGGGCCCCTTCCACCTACATCAGGCGAGCAGGAACACAACCCTTGAAGTGCTGTAGCTTGATGCAGCTGGTCCAAGGGTTTCCCTGTATCTGGCACTTCTGTGAATGAAACTGAGTGAACACAAGGCGTACACTCTGGATGGACTAGTTAGATGACAGGTCTTTGGCCATTTGAAATGAAGATAACATTGGGGGGGGGGCACTTTATTTCTCAATGCAAGTGTCTTGTGCAAATGCTTAATGTGGTTTTACTAGCCCACTTTAAAAATTCATTAGGATGCATTTTCCTGAGTACCTCAGTCTAAGCAAACCCCAAGATAACTCTGTGCTCTGTTACTATAATTACTCACCTTATTAACAACTGAACGCTATGACTGCCAGAACTGTTCTAACCCCAGTACCATAAAGTTAGCCCAAGAAAAAATGCCTTACCTCTACGGTGATGAAGATTTCCTCCAAGTGACTGGCAACGTTTTCCATCTGAGCAATCTGCTCTTCCAACTTGCACATATTTTTATGAATCTCCTCCTACCAAAACACCCAGTGTGATTCTTAGTATGTCGGAACACTGTTTTTGAGGCACTGCAGTACTTGTATTACTCTTACCTTTTCACTTTCCACAGCACTGGGGAGCTGAGCCACCTCGTGATCCTTGTGGTCACCAAACAGTTTGTCAAAAGCTCGGATTGGCATCTTGCAGGTAGAGCAAAAAACATCTGCTGCTTCCTCCTCCTCACTGACAGCCTGACTGCTCCACTCATCCGACAGGCCCCCACTGCTAAGCCCCTCTCTGGACCATGTACGGCTCTCAGCCTCATCGTCTGCTCTGGCTTTGCTCTGATCTTCGTCTTGAGAAGCCTCACTAGGAATTCCCCGTTGCTTTATGCTTGGACTTTGATCTTTCAATGGAGAGCTGCTTTTTGATGCATTATATACGGAGCCTTGTGATCCTGCTTTCTCTGTGCGAGCAGGTAGCCTTCTGCTCTCCGCCATCTCCAGATGTCCAAGAAGCTCAAGCTCTTTTTCTCTATCCTCATCAAGTCCATACATCTTAGCCAACTCTGCAACCTCCTTTTCCAAGTCATATCCAGCTTCTTGTGAGCGCTGAAATTTTTTGCTACTCAATGCAGATTCCCTTCTGGTATCCCCCAGAGATCTGTCTCCTTGACCAGATGGCTCTTCAGGAAAGATATCAAACCTCTCCTTTGATCCATAAAGATCCATGTGATAAAATATCAAGCCTTCAGCCTCAGTCTCACTAGACTCTGGGACTGGTGGGGAAGCTGAACGATCGGGTGACTGGTCACTAGTTTCATACTTTCTTGTGCTGCCAGATCTGGATGACATTGGTATCCTCAGGGAGGCTTTTGAGATGATGAATCTCAAACCTGTAAGAAATAAGAAAGATCCTTAGCTACATAATTAGATATCAAGTATGAGTTTTTCTTGTTTAAAAACATATAGATGGAATAGATTTGGCTGAGGACTGCTCAGGGCCTGGAGGTAGGCATGGGAAAGACCAAAGAAAGTAGCTTCACTTCCTAAGTGAAGCTTCTGAAGTGAACCCACAGGAAGCTTGTTTTTTTCTTGCCTCTGTGCAAAGCACTGCAGAGCGCTGTCTCTGGTGTGCACCCTATGTTTTCTGAGTAGCTCGTCTGTGACCCTGATGTCTGATTTCCAAACTGTGGAGTAGTCCTGTCCTCAGCTCAACACTGTGACTGTGCTTCAGGCACACTTAGTGCTGTTCTGTGCAATGGGAGATGGCCTGGTTTGAAGTCTGCTCACCCTTCAGCTGCTGTCAAGCACTCTTTCTGAACTGTCACTCAGCATACTGTAGGATGCCCTCTCTTGTGACCACTGATGCCATGTAACACACTAGTAAACGCCCTAAAAAATCTTGTTCTGTATTTTTCAAGTTGCCATTCTCACTACAGAAACTTGATGTTTCTTTTAACATTATTCTCGGTCCAGGTCTCAGGTCCTTTCTATAAAACATGGAAAAATACTGCTCTTTAGGGGGTCTCAGGTGCCATGAGAATATATATTTTAATATAAATGAAGCTCAGAAAAAAGATCGGTGATGATCCCCATGACAAAGCACAGAGTAACTAGGAAGCAAGGCAGGTCATTGACCCCTGAATTGAAAGAAGTCCACTCTGACCTGGAGCTTGCACACCTTGTCCATTCTGTGCAATGTGGGAGGTGTGAAACGGGCATGTGGATGCAAAATGCAAAGTTGTATGATAAAGCAGATGCATGTGGAACAATGTTAAAGGTGCAAGGGAAGTCTTAACGCTGACTCCCCAAGCCCACTCTTTCCAACCAGCCCATACTAACAACAGCACATGAAAGAATGCTAGTACAGAGAGACCACACGGTGCTCTGTCAGAGCTGCAATGTCTCTGCAGCCCTCCACTGCTCACTAGCACTAACAAAATCACGGCTACAAAACTACTCAGGTCAATTTTCTCAGCAGTTTACTACTACAGTCAGAAGAGTTAATGGAAGGATATCAGCTGAATATTAATGAACATATAACTACATCTAGTCCTAGCTCACTGAAGCATACGAAAGCTTTAAAACCACTTCCTTGCAAAAAAAAAGCCAAAAAGTCAGTCAGACATCAAGGTTGTCAGAGCTTTGGCAGAAGCTTTCACATAAGCTTTTGTTTTCAAACTACTTTCTATGGTCTTCATAGTTTCGAGTACTTGCTATCACTTCAAATTTATTTAATCAATATTTTACTAATATTCCTGAGGATTACTTAGCTAACAAAGTCAACATAGTCAGTGACTTCTTAGAAAGCAACTTCTCAAACCAGTGAAAAACGCTAAGAAACTTCCAACTCTCTAGTTTTATATCATGACTGAAAACACTCCAGCCTACCAGATCTGCAAGAAAACACACACAGAAGTTCACTGTTTGTCTTCTGGCACTGCAGACATGGGTGTGGGTTCTACAACTAGCAATACCTTACTATAGACAAAAACACTGAAGTTAGGCAGAAATACTATTTATGCTAAAGGCGATAAAATAAATCATGCAAATTTTAACATATTAAACAGAGAAAAGTTCTTGACACATACCAGGAAATGTTGTCTGGCTCCCACAAAGACTTTTTTCCCCATAATTATAGCAATAAGTCTTGCTTTAGAAGCTACTACAAACTAGAAAACTGAATTAACAAGTATTTTTCCTACCAAAATGAAATTAAATTACATAAATTAAAATGAACATAATTAAGCTCGTCTGGAACCCTGCTGCCTAAATAAGATTTTCAGATGATTGCTCAGTGTTTGCTCAGTTTACAGGCAGATACAATTACAGTGAAGCATGTTTAAGTCCGTGACCATCAATTATTGAAAATATATAACAAAGAATGTTACTACCTAAAAACTTGCCTTCTATCTTAAGACGTCATAAATTCTTCTGATAGCTCAGATGGCATCAAACTTCACATTTATTTCCCCTAGTAAAAATTAATTTACACAAAAGCAACTCCCTGCCACTTTCCTATGACTGCAGTTGGAAGACTTATTACCGTAACCCTAGACCGCCTCTTTGCTCAGGGGACACGCCAGCAATGAGCAATGTCACAAATATAGATGTGCCCCAGCTGTCCTTCAGCAGTGTGCTGCTTGAGTGTCACCACGATGAATGTCATACACCGAGAAAAGGCTCTGAAGGTTGATTCCGGGATCTGAAGTACTTGGAACAATGATACAGACCCCCTGCTAAAGCCAGTGCACCCTCTCACTTTCTGAGCTGGTATTAATAAACGCAGCAGAGTGCAGTCATTGACTCTAGGCATGATTTCCAAGGCTGTGGTGCTAGGCAGAATATCATGTGTGGGATACACAAAATGTGTACAGTCAAACAGCTGGATGCATACTTACTGCATTGCTGCGTATTTAAATTGAAGTATGTGTTCTGTTCTTTGCAAAAGTTTAATGGCAAAGTCCTTCTCTCTATTAAATTAGCAGAAACTTTACTATGTGTTTTGCATTGGAATCAAGATCAGATTCTAGAAAAAAATACTAAAAAAACCCAATTTAGAAAAAGTAGGAAATCATATTGCATACACTTATTACACATGTACATACATCCCCACCCTGTATGTTTATGCTAAACTGCTGGAAAGCTAATTATAGTGAAGAAAGTGGCCAATGGCCCAGCTAGGGAGGGTTTTCACAGGAACATGTCCCTTTAGTCTGCACTCAGTAGTGGTTCAGCTGATAAAAACCAGGCTGTACATTACCACTGATTATTGTGATTACTGTAGCACTTGAGCTTTATGCAGTCACTCAAACCCACAGTTGTGCAGCATACATAATATTCTGCTTGTGAACATGCTACTGACCCAGCCTTGCCTTTATGCACGTTCAAGAACATTGCATTATATACGTCTTGAGCTCAGGGACAGCACAAGGGGAAACGTCTATTGGATCTTGCCACAGCTCTGCTTTTTCCTCCTTTTCCAATTAAATTTGGTGTCATTTCCTCACATTTCTAGCAGTGCAATTGTTTGCTGTTTCAGTAAGGAATTAGAAGTTAATTACCCATGTAGTCATGATCTCATTACCACTGACAGTGCCTCTATCACCTGTGAGATCAAGGCAGAAACGTTTTCACACAAATGATGTAGCCTTTGCTGAAATGTTAACGTTTATGCTGCCTGACAGATTTTATTAATTTTTCAAACAAGAACTTATTTTTGCCCTTAAGCTAGGCTATCTTGCAGGCCTTAATTTGTCAAAAAATTAGTAGTGTCAGCTTCGCTTCCAAAGACTAGAATGTAACATCGTTTACCATTAATTAAATTCAGCTCTGCACACAAGGCCTGAATAAGAGATATGTACAATATAAAACCCCCTTTGCTCCCTGCTCCCCTCAGAGGTCTGCAAGGTGGTATTTAGGCAGTGTAATAAGCATGATGACCTTAGGACTGAGTTTGATTTAAGAACAAGCACCATTTGACTGTAAGGTAGTTTGCGGCCATGGCCTCTGGGCACGTGGCACAGGCGCTGGGGCGACTCACCACCCTCAGGGCTCAAAATGCTGACACAGGGCAGCCTGTGTCTCCATTTTGAGGCACAGGGAAGGAGCCTGGGGTTTCAGCTGGGAACAACTTGTGAAATTTCGCTGGGCCCGTGGGAGTGATGGCTGGAAAACCGCTCGCACGTGGCAGCCTTCCCTCAGCCAGCAGCCGCAGCAGCCAACAGCTCAAACCCGTGGGGCACAAGAAAATGGCGGAGGCCTCCCACGGTGCAGGGAGGCCCTGAGGTAATGCCCGTGCTCCTTCCCGCAAGGCTGTGCGTCTTGTGCACCCTGCCCACCGCTCTTCACAGAAATAACTGCTTAGTTCACAAAAATAACTTTTTTTTTTTTTTTTTTTGTGCACACTCGGGGCTTTCAGCGTAGCCCTCACCTCCCACTGCTCTTTCTTTTCCTGCCAGCCGTGAGGGCCGCCCGCCCCGCTCCGCTTGGCTCCGCCCGGGGGTGATTCCCGCCAATGGGTCCGCNAGCTGGCGGTGACGTGGGGGGAGGGGCCCGCCCCCTCGCCGGGTGCGCGCGGCGCCTTTAAGGCTGGTGGGTTTCTGTTTCGCTCCCCGGGCGCGGGGGCTGCGCGGTCGTCGCCGTGATGGAGCCGCAGCCCGACAGCCTGGAGGGGTGGGTGGCCGTGCGCGACACCNGCCGCCCCGCAGCGCCGGCGAGGCCCCACCGCTGCGGGGGCCAGCAGGCGCCTCTGGCCTGGCCTGGGCCTGCTCGCCTGAGGGAGTGCAGCGGCCTGAGGCTGTCCCTGCGGGGTGGGCGTGCTGCAGGGCCACCCCCTGCTCTCCCTGCGGGCAGAAAAGGGATTCCCTCGGTGTAGGACGGCCTGCACTGTTTCGTGCTGCAGCACAGCTTGTAGGTGCACCTGTCGGAGCTTCAGCTTTGGCACCTCTGGCTCAGCTGGGAGTTGTGTGCATGAGCCTGGCAGCCTCTGCTGCGAGAGCCTCAGTCGCTCAGGTCAGACTCACATTTGGGTAATGTGAGCAAGGGTGACACAAGTCACTGACACCATCTTGCTCGTAGTATTGTCCGATGTTCAGATTAGTGCTTATACAAACACTTTTTTGACTCTCTGGAAACACTAAGTCAACCTTCTCAAGTACTGAGTGTCATCATTTTTTGTAAGTGCTACTTTATTAAGTGGGGAATAAGCCAGCTCTGGGTGGGCAGTCAGTATAAGACATTGGGGTGCTTACTTAAGCTGCAAGCGCTCCTACAAAAACACATTGCTAAAAATATCCAGCAGTGTTGTGCAATGGGTGGAACAGTAGCCGAAAGGGAGAGCACAATCATGCTCTAATTTTCTACCCTCCCTGTGAAGGTCTCAGACTGCCTGTTTGCAGTAACGTCTGTAACTGGGGGATTCTCGGTCAGCTTTTTTATTAAAACCAAACTTAGCCATGGACCTATGCCAAATAGGTGTTTTGTAGTCAGAGAAATTGTGTTACGGCTTTTATGTTATGTGTCAAATTCTGGCCTAAGTATTGTATGAACTAATGATGATGTTAGCCCTTTCTCGCTTTAGTACCATATGTTTCTTCGTGCTGCAGACATGTTCCTGGTTCCCCCCACCACTGCCTTGTAAGCATGAATTTAAAGGATAGTGTCTAGTAACATGGTTGCAATTAGGACATCAGTCTGTTAAAAAAGTTACAGATACTTTAGGCTCACCAGTGTGTTGCTGCTATAGTTTTCTTGCAGTATGTTTGCAGTGTATTTCCTGGCCAAGTAAGCTGAAATGCATTTTTATGAAGATGATCACGCTTTGGAGGAAAGTTAAGACAGTTGGCTTTAGTTTTGTTTCCTATTTCAGTCTTTAACAGCTGTAACAACATTACTGTTTCAGAAAAACACTAGTTTTTTTTTTAAAAAAACAAAAACAACAACAAAAAAAACCACTTTAACTTACATGAACTTCATTTGCAGTGCTGTATGCAAAAGTTACAGCTTCTGTAGCTGACTATAACAGTTCACAGCCCAGTTAGAAATACATTCTAGCCACCATGCTCTCTTGCAAGCAGCTCTCTTGCCACCCCAAACCTTCAGTTTGGGGTTTGGTGGTTACATATAACTCAGAGCCAGTTATTCTGCTATTTCCAACTATATTTTAGATATGGCTAAACATACTATAGAGTGTTGTGTTTGCAGGCTTAACATAAATTCGTTATATTTCAGTCTAGACCAAGTTATGCAAGATTCAAGAAATAAAACCTGCCTCTTCTGACACTAATCTAGCCTTAAGTATCGGAGCATCCTTCCTCCCTCTTTATATCCACATCCTTTTCAAATACTTCATCCTCTGGGCCAGGAGATTAATTTTAAAGAATGCAGAAGATACTGGTACAAGATGGAGGAGAGTAGTATTGTATAAATACTTCTTTGCATGTATGTTCAAAGGCAAAAGAATAAACCAAAGAGCAATACTGCTACAACAACTAGAGGAGTCAGTTGGGCTAGTGGCAAACTGGAATTCTATGAAAAGAATATTCAGACTGTGTAAAAGCAAGAATTTTACTTTAAAATGACAAAAAGTTGCCCCCCTCCTCCCCAAAAAAAACCCCAAACCTTTGTAATTCATAATTGTCTCATGAGTTGACCTTAAAATTTCACTAATACTTCCTGTCTACTCACTGTAAGCATCCTCCAGGAGCGGTATGACCCTCACCACTTGCTTTGAGTATGGGGACCAGAAAATGAACTGTTGCATTTCAATTTGGCTTTAATAGTAGGGGGAAGAAGCATGCTGTTAAATTTCTGCAGATGTGCCCTAGGACTGTGTCTGAGCTACCACGAGCTCCTGGGGAAGCCTGAGGGGCTGCGGGGCTTTGGGGATTATCAGGAATGTTGCAGTTCAGACCCTCTTGTTCCCCTGTCCTGCCTGTGCTAGGCCCAGAGGGAGAATGGGTGGGAAATGCCCTTGAGCTGACTTCTACAGATTTTTCCTGGGGAAATGCCTCCACAGCTGGGAGCTTTGCTCCTTCTGCCATACCAAGACTTGGCTGGCAAGAGCAAAGGTGATTGTTTAATTTCAGTGCTTTTCAGCTGCAACACAATCAAGTTTATGTTTCTAATGCTTTATCTCATTGTTGTAGCAACAAACACTCCCTGTTCTCTTCCCTCCTTACAGAGCTGAAGAGCAAATGCTGTCCTTCCAGGAAGGTCTGTGTTTCTCACTGGAACTTAACTGTGTTCTCTCAGCTAGCTCACTCTATCCTGTCACATAGAGTCCACCATGGTCTCTGCTAGCTGATGTCAAAGAAAAATCTTTGAAGCTTTGATTGGTGCCAGTAAACAAATGCAACTGAGGGGAAGTTTACAACTTTCTATTTTTGTCATGGAAGCAAATAAAGACCTCAAATAAGGCCTAGTGTATCAGAAAGGCAGTTGTTCCATGGAAGAATTACAAGTTACAAAGTGTCCCTAGAACTGAGATTAGAATAAATTATTATAAATTATACAAATGTTGAAGGAATTTAACTGCAGGGTATATCAGGAATAGAAATCTGTTTCTGAATTTTTATTTTTAAATGGAAATCTGTTTTTCTGTGCCTGAAGTCAGAAATTGTGGATCCAGAAACTTATTTCATATTAGCAGGCATTTAGTAATTGTGGAAGCAATGCAAGAGCTAGTTTAAGAATACCTTACTTGTCCTTCCAGTACACAGACTTCCCTACTTTCCCATTTGTGTTTGTAAAAAGCAGCAACCAAGTCAACTGCACACAGCTATTAGAATTTCTGTGGTGAAAGCCCTAGGCATGATATTCCTTGCAGTCTCCCAATGTAATATGCAGCAATTAGTGCCTTTAACAGTGTGGTGTTAAAGATATAGGGGTGGCTGCTGGATGCCTGGTGTACACCTCCTGTGTAGTGGGAAGCCTTGCCTGTTCGTCAAATGGCAAAGAGCAGGTCCTTTCCAGCAAAGCTCGTCAGCAGTCAGCACACACAAATGCAAAGCAGCTAAGTCTGATTTACCTTTTATCCCACTAGGTTCTTCAGCAGCATAAAAATGCTGATACAATGGTGGCTTTGATGAAGGTTTATGAAGAGGAAGATGAAGCTTATCAGGATTTAGTCACCATGGCAACACAATTCTACCAGTATTTACTGCAGCCCTTCAGAGATATGCGAGAGCTGGCGACACTGTACAAACTGGAAATCCTGGTACGTCTGCCTTTACAAAGTGAAAGGCCAAGTTATGTAGTAGGGCATCAGCTGCTCTTGGAGCAGGTTAGACTCAAATCATTTAACATTCTCTAATTCTGTCTGTACCTACTTTTTTTCCCCTGCCAAGCCGCCAAACGTGACTGAGAAATTCAGAGTTAGGGCAGAACCACTCAGAGGATCTTGGAGTCTATGGTCTTCCCTCTGTTTTGAGGAATTAAAAGGAAAATATCCCCAAGCTCCACCTCTCTGGGGATTACTCTCTGGTAGGCTGAATTTACAGAGATCTAAGTAGCCTTCGTTGTGCCACCTTCAGTGGGATTAGTTCATGATGTTGAGAATGCCATCTCCCAGCAATGCTGATGCACGAGGTTGACTCAGTTGTGGCAGAACAGAAGGCAGAGGAGATCTTGCCACACAAAGCCATTTTCTATTGCTGCTACAACCTGCTAGAAGTGCAGATAAAGACATGTCAGTTGTCGCTGCGTTCACTTAATTTTATATGCATCCTAAACTGATAGAACATACTGAAAGTGATGATGCCCCTGGAAAAGACAGCCAACTACTATTTTGATTTTTCCTTAAATAGTCTTAAAATTAAAGTGAGCTGTTAATGTTCTCAAAAAGAGCAGAACAGCTTTAAGTTCAGAATAAGGTTCTTCGATACTGAAGGTCTAAATCTGTGAAAATAAAACATCCGGTATGTTGTACTGAAAATTAAAGTGAAAATTGGAATACATGAAACAGCAAGTTCGTTTCTGTATTTAAAAAAAAAACCAACCTCTTAAGGGATATTTAGGCTCATTTGAAATTAATTCTTTAAAAATAATATTTGAATTCTAGTCTTGTACCCATGTATACTTTGTGGCCTTGAAAATACTCTCTTCAATTTCTTTTCTATACTCCTGTTTCTGTTTGAAAGAACTGCCAAACTGGAGAACCTGGCAGTGCAATGCGCTGTCAACACATGGGGAAAAATAGAAGAGAACATTGCACGTGGAAGAGTGGTTTTGAGTTACTTTTAGTAACAACTAAAAACACTTGTGTTGGACGTGATTTTTAAGGTGATAGTTTAAAAATATTTTAAGAAATAAATTAATCCAAATTTAAGCATGAAGTCTTGACTGGGGAACAAAGGTTCTGAATTAGCCTAGAGAATGAGGAACAAGGCAATACATAGGCGTGAGTAGTGATTCAGTTTGTGACAGGTGAGGGGAAGGTCATGTTTGCCACCATGCTCTGCCTTGCTTGAAATGTCCCTACGTATAGCATAATGCAGGCTGCACCACTGTGGTAACCAGCTGGTAACTGAGAATTTTGTCTCCTTGCAGAAATCTTTGCAGTATGATAATTTAGGGCCTAAAAGAGTAGCAGCTTTGCAGAAAGATGCTGAAGAATGGACTAAGCGAGCTGACAGCGCTGTGTGCTCCATTCAGGATATCACTGTGAACTACTTCAAGGAAACTGTAAAGGCTCTGGCAGGTAATCAGAATGATTTACCCAAAAGGTTGTGTAAATACTTGACTTAGGGGACTGAGAGCTCTTCTTATCACCTTTGCTGGTCTCTCTCTGCAGACCCTGAGGTTAGGATGGGTGTCCAGCTTAAGAAGGAAGCATTTTATTCACTTAAGTTTTATATCTTTTAACCAATTTGGTTTACAACTTGCATTTGGCTTGCACACAAACATTATCAAGGCCTGAGACTTATGGCGCAAACCTCTGAACAAAAACTATGCACACTTTCAATGCTTGATATGTGAGCCTCAGGGATTTCAGCATGTTAACTGAGTAGATTGCTGTGTAACTGTTAAGGCATGTTTCCATGGTACAAGGAAGTATTTTACTTACATATACAAAATCATAAATTCAACCTTTTAGTCTTATAATTTCTAAAGAAGCTTCAGAAATTGTTTAGTAGCATCAGCATTTTTAGTACTGCAGCTATAGGAGAAACACACAAGGGCTATTAGTACACTGCATTTCTCATATCTTATTGCAATGTTTTAATCTGCAGCAATGCACAAACAGATGGAACAAGATCAGGAAAGATTTGGTAAAACCACCTGGGCATCAGCTTTGCCAAGACTAGAAAACCTGAAATGTATGTTAGCGAAAGAAACTCTTCAGCATCTGAGGGCAAGAGAGTTGTGCCTGAGACAGAAGAGAGCTGGCATTCAGAAAAATGTAAGACCTTGCAAAGCCTCCTTTTCTGTCACTGTTCTATGAAAGGCTGATCAAAACCTACCAAAGTGGTCATAGGAGTAGACTTTCAAAGTCTTTGTCTATGAAACAGCTTAGGTTTTCAACATGATTTTAAGTTGTGGAAAAATGCGTGCCTCTGTTTTTTTTAAAATTGCTCCTGCACATATGAGGACACTTAGCAAAGGTTAAGATACATGCTTTTACAGTTCAAGTGTCATGTTAGCATTTGTGATGTTAACCTTTAAAATCATTAATTTTAGGGAGATAAAGACCAAATATTATTTTCAGAGGACACTGCAAAATATACTTATTTAATTTTAATCTTCTGATCTTCTTGATTTGATGCCATCTAACTGCTGCTAGGAGTACCAGATATTTTATTTTCCAAGAGTAGTGTACTGCACCATATATAATTGTTTTCAGGAGCAGTATTATTTGTACAGATTATCAAGAAGCTTTCCTGGTAGACTTAAGATAAAATTACACTTTAAGTTAATAAGGTTCTCTGCTTCTCTGCATTTTTGCTGCAAGCTATTTCTAATGTTCTGTTATTTCCATACCAAAGCACTTAAGCAGCTGCCAGTTAGACCAGGCTCTGCACAGGTATTTGTGCATCTGTGCATCTTCATGTGTGCATATTTTGTTATTAATGCTTTTTATTTTCTATTTGGGGCTATACAGTTGGAGAACCTCAGTGAACAAGAAGAGAACCTAATTGTAGTGGAGGAGATGGAAATACAGTATTATGAAACGCAGCTGGAATTATATAATGTACAGCTTGAAGTATTGAAACATGAAGAGATGCTGCTTATTGTACAGTTGGACACTTTAAGGAGACAGATTAAAGGTAAGAGTAAACAAATATTTAAGCACATATCCAAAACACAGGGATGATATAGCCTGCTCTGTTTTCACTTCCAAAAAAAAAAAAAACCAAAACCAAAAAAGGATGATTACCACCGCTCAGGTCTAGATAGTAGAAAGCATCACTGGAAAATATTGATGCCATGGCACCATCTGATATTTTGTCTTCTAACTAATTAAACTACCTTGATTACACAAGTTTTAAAAACAAGTCACACAGGTAGCTCATCTTGACAGCAGCTGTGATATGTGCATGCACTGGTTTAGCATATGGAATAACTTATATTGAAAATGCTTAACTGCTCTTGCAGTTACAGGATCTATGCACAGAAACTCTGGGTATCATGACTACTGAAATGGGTCTTGAAATTCATCAGAAATCAGTTGTAATTTCACATGTAGAAATTGCAAAATACATCCTATAATGACAAAAAGAGGTGATTATAGCTAGATGATACTTGAGTACTGCTATATTCCAGTTTAAGTGTCTCTTCATGACATCTTTATGCCCAAATTGGGCACCAGTCTTGTTTATGCTTATTTGTGCTTATGGATTCTCTCTTTCCATAAAGTAAACATTACTCCTGCTTGTTGCATAATTAAAACGTGGTAAATAGTAAAATAAGTCACCCAGTGTTGATCAGAACAGTCTTCAGTTTTCCAGGAAAACTCCAATCGCTGAAGGTAGGAGTTAAAGTACAGAGAAACATTTGAAAGAGGAAGCTAAATAACAACAAGTGCTAACAGCATAAATTTGATCCTGCAAAACACCCCTGTGAGTAACATGACATGTTTGTGTAAGACTTTGAAGGACCAAGCTGGGCTCTGGAGCATTACACTCTCTAATAACTAAATCACTGCTTTCAATGGCTTTTAAAATGTCATTAGTTCTTTAAATGTTTAAATAACTGTGGCAATTTTGGGTTTTTTAAAAAAATGCCAAATGCCTTTTTAGAGAAACAGGATGAAGTTGTTTACTATGATACATGTGAAAATCCTGAGGAGCTCAAGGTCATTGAACAGACAATGGGACAACATTACGCTAACTTGTCAGAAATGACGATGCTGAGGCAGAAGACTAAGCAGTTGGAGACAAAGCGTGGGACTGTCTGTGCGAGGAGAGCCTACCTCAGGAACAAAAAAGTAAATGCAGTCCTGGAGATGTGCATTTTCTTTAGCTGGTGCCTTGACTCATGAGGGATGGACAGGAAACAACTAGGGAAGCTTTGGGTGGAGCATACAAGATGATAGGTGACTGTGCCAAGGCCTCCAAACAGAAAGAGGGGCAATGTGATTTTAAGCCACCTTTACACTCCACTGTGTGGTGCAAGTGCCTCTCTAGTTTATTAAGAGAGCACAAACTTACATGGGTAACCGAGGAGGTGTTCCCCTATCAGCTAAGCCTTACCAGACCCCTGCTGTGGCCAGCTGGAGCTTTGCCCTGGCAGCCTTTTGCAAAGCAGCTGCAGTACAGGAGGAAACGGCTGCAATGAAGGAAGCTGCAGTGACACAACAACACACAAAGTGATGCTTTACCTTTGAATGGGAGGGAAGGGAAAATGTAACTGCTGCAATTCTCTCTCCAGCCTCTCAGTTCCCTGCAAAGGGCAGTTTTTTCCTTTGTTTCCCATTCAAATAAGACCACTAGGAAGACACAAGTGAGATTGCAGTTGACTCTCATGAACCTTCCCAGTGAGCTGAGCTTACCTTACACCTGCACAGTCCTGCTTGGGCAGAGAGCAGAGTTTAAGCTGCAGTCTGGAGCTTAGCCTGGACAAAATGGGAATGACCTTGGAAATGTTTTGTGAGCCATCGTTGTCTCTTGCTTGCAACTGCTTCCTCGGCAGACACTTCCTTTACTTCTGTTTTCATTCACTTAACTGCTGTCTATTGGCTATATAAAGCTAAAGCCAAATGCCAGATGATTTGCAAATGCTTACCCAGCCATGTGGATAATCCCTCTCTGTACAGTGACAAATAGCGACTCCCAGAGAAAATATTGAAGCCTGCAGCTTCTCTGCAGCACTTTGTTACTAACAGAAGGTACCCCTGTTAGGCATTTATTGTGCTTCCCATAGCTTTGCTTTCCGGGCTTTTGTACTTGGGAGCTAAGGCAAATAAAGGATGGGGAAAGTAGCCTTGTATTTTTGTAATGCCCCGCTAGCTTCCCTCTTGCCTTCTTTCTCGTGTCTTTGCAGCCCTTCCCTCCAGCTGGTACCTGGGTGAAATTTCTTCAGAGCTAGTTGCTGCTTTTTTTTTTTTTTTTTTCTCTTTTTCTCTCTTGTTTTTTTTTTAACCTAAATGTGAGACAGAGTGATCAATTCAGATCTGGGTATGTTCCCTCTGCAGCATGAATAACTCTATTGCTAATTAGGAGAACAAAAGATCCCATTGGCTTTAGCCATGAAGAAGTCCCACAGACTTCACCTTCAGGGTCTCACATCTGCCACTGACTGAGCTTAGCCATCCTTCTTGGCATAGCTAAGCACTCAGCCTTGGTTGCTTAGCGGCTTATGCACAGGAGTTAATGGCACAGATGATGCATAGTAAATCTGAACTAACCAAGGGTTGTATGAATTTTGCTGTTCTACCAGGATCAATGTGAAGCAAGCCATCGGCAGAGACTGCAACAGGCAGAAGAGAGCAAAAAACGCTTCCAGCAGCATCACAGCATACAGATAGTGAGTACTGAATAGCAGCCTTGGAGAATATGGCAGCTGCTTGTTTTCACACAGTAATGCTCACTTACTTGTGTTTTAATGCAGAAGAGAGAGAAGCAAAAAGAGGAGGAGAAAAAGAAAAAAGCTTGGATAAGCCAGGAACGTCAGAAAACACTGGAGAGGCTGAAAACGTTCAGGGAGGCAAGTACAGTGAACTACAGTAGTCCTAAATGGTGTCAAAACACATCAGACAGTAGCTGTAGCTCACTATGTGAGCACGGTCCAAATCAGAGACAACCATTTGGATAGCGTTAAATAGGATTGTATGCGATGAGTCAAGTTAAATCCACTAAGAATATAGTTTCCAGGTGCAGAACCTGTTGCAAAGAATATGAGTGAAGAAATGGCTTTGGAAGAAATACATTGGTATTAATTTAAATCTGTTCAGGGTTGAATTTTCTGCTTGAATGGATGAGTGGGACAGGTCCGTACTCTCTGGCTTTTTGTCTCTTTGGGGTTGATGTTTTGGCTGGTCCAATGGAAATGTGATCTCCTGCCTTATTTATGATTCGTTTTTCAGAAGTGTCCAGCTCATGTTGTTCTGAAGACGTCTCATCCCCAGCCTCTCAGTCCCAAGTTGCCACGAAGCATCACTCAGCAGGCTGCAGTACTATCCCCTCCACCTTCGTCGAAAGCAAGGGCAGCTCCAGAGCAGCCAAAGAGCATACTGCTAGTAGAAGCCGAAGAATCAAAAGCTTCACATCAGAATACCCCAGCAGATATACCTGTCCAGATTTTTGTTACTGCTGGTGACTCAGAGCAACAAAAGCACAGTGAGGGATTAATGGTCTCTCCATCCTCCCCACCACCACCTCCCCCCCCCCCCCCCCCTCCCCCCC
>VZTL01078127.1:99806-121760 GCA_013400535.1 Scopus umbretta
CCCCACCTCCTCCCTTGCCTCTCCAGTTAAAGACGCCATCAGCAATAGAGGATAAGCCACTTCCCCTTAGCTCCGATGGCCTCACAGAAAGCCCTGGACTGCACAAACAGGATGATTCATCCAGGAGGTCTATAAATAATTACATAGGTAAGAAGGCTCACATCAACTGGTGTTCTTTCTTTCGTTTCCTGTATTTTTCTGTTTTCCCTCTCTCTGATTCTAGACAGGAATAGTGTGCAGTCTTGCTCAAGAGAAGGAAGCTCTTGGAAAGCTTAGTCTAAGAAACCGCGTACATAACATTGACTATAACTCAGGATGCTAAATAAGTAACAGTGGTTTGTGTGTCCCGTTTGATACACTTCACAGGGTCCTGATGCTCAGAGTGTGTGACTCCGCGTTTTTGGGAAAGTGCTGTCAAATTGGACAGGTCAATCTTTTAGGACATTTGAACTTGAATCTCTGCTGGAATCCTACGTTTACTAAGTACAACCTTACAAGTTAGTTTAAACCATGCTTAACCACAGCACCACTAGTTCTCTGGAGATCTTAATTTAGGACTTGCATTTCCTATGACCCTGCAAATCCCACTACTGTAATAGGTAGGAGGGTGTTGGCAGAAATTCCAAAGGGAGGGGGTTTACTCACCTTGTTTGGTGAGAAGCAACCTTTATTACCAGGTTGGTTCTTGCCAGAGTTTTGCAACTTTTGAACTGAATGTGTTACTTTGATTGAATCACCTGTCCAGTCAGGAGGCCACTGTGGGTCAATATGTGGTTGTACTAAAGCTGCGCTTTAGCGTTTATGTGCTACAGAGCTAGCAGTTGGGCTGCTTGCATTTCTAAGGCCTGCACAGCCTGTGTCCACTTACAATTTGCTTGGTTTCTAAATGAGGGTTTCTTAAGAGAATTCATGCAGAATTCAACCAGGATTTGAAAGGCAGATGGATAGCTTTGCCCTAGGAATGTTAGTATGCCAAAAATTCTGTTCTGTTACACCTCTGCTTTGTTAGCAAGATCATGCAGGTGTAATTGAAGGCTGAACTCTGCAATTGAAACAGTAGTTTGAATGAGAATAGAGCTCAGCAGCCTCCCAAGGCTGCACTGGTTACATCCTGCTAACAGGCTTATTTTTATCTCTAAAGCAAGCACATATTTTGACTGTGTCAGGGAGATCGATCTAAGTTGGAAGGCAGCAATTTTTTATTGTCATTTTTCGCAGTAGAACTTATGCTAGAGTGAAGCATGTCTTTAAATGTGGTACATTCCTTTTCAGACTATGCACAATACGGCTAAGCAACCTTTGTATCATCTCAGTTAAGAGGCAAACCACAGGCAGAAATACCAAGGAAAGTTCAGCGTTTTCAGTTCTTCCAAGGTGTGGGGAAGTACAAGGAGCTGAAGGGCTGAGGCACAGTCAAGTTACTGTGACAAACTACTGTGCATCCAGTGGATCAGTGTGTGGACTTCCATCTGGGAGGTCTGTGGGATAGCTCTACCACAGATATGCTTAAGCAGCTTTGATTAGCAACAGGAGTTGTATGCCATAGTTGTCTGATTGTTACTGGAACAGCCTTGCAAGTAGCTAATATTTACTACCATTCACAGCCTAACATTGATATCCTTTCATTATTTTTGGATAAGAAAAATCCTTTTTCTTTATTGGAGAGATCCGATCGGTTGTTTACACCTATTTCATGAAGAAAACCATCATGTTAATTGCTGTAATAGTAACCAATAAAATACTGCCACAGGAACTTACTGAAACAACTTCAAAAGAGGTTGGTTTTAGTTACATATGGACTATGCATGTCTACATGTGAAAAGCCAGGAGAGGTTCATATTCTGGTGTTGAAAATACTGTCAATACCATGTTAACATACTTTCCAAGGGGTACTTCTTTTATAATCTGTTAGTCTGACTAGTCTTCTACCAGGCAGCCCATTTGATTAATAGACTTAAGACTCTTACTTGAAGGCTTGGTAAGACAAGTTGGTGGATCTTTGCTTGATCCTTTTCTGACATCTCAGTCTCTGAAAGGTACCACACGATTTAGCAGAATGTTACATTTCAAGTGGTTGATGTTAATCGCATAACCTTCTGTGCACTGTGCTTGGCAAAAAAAATTCTAGCTGTGAGGCACAGATGGTCTGAACCTATGGCTGTAGGAGTCGACTGCTGTCCAGGGAAACTGCCTCCCTGTCCGACAGTCGGAAGCTAGCAACAAAGAATCCAACAGAAGGAGTAAAACGCAAATTACAGTGTATATCAAGAGACCTAGTGGAAGCTCTCTCAGTATGGTGTCCTTTATGGTGTGAAGTTCAGAAACATACGCCTGAGATTTAAATCATGTTGTGAAATGGGAATTATTTTTTAAGTCCATACAGAAAAGAGCTGCCTACCTGCCTGCTTAGGGCCTGATCTGGCTCCCACTGACTTCAGTGGTGGAGTTTCAAGCCCTTCTACTCAAATCCTTTCATTCTTCTCTTGGCTGAGCAAAAATGCAATTGACAGTCTCAGCAGGCATCTGAGCAAGCTAGGACGAGTGGTAGATTGTTTTTAATACAGAATACAAGAGAATTTTTGGTTCAGTGAAATTTTTTTGAAAGCCCATAAAGTTGTAATGAAAAAGAAACATCCTCCTTTGTGTATAATTTCTTCCTTAGAGCACAACCTTGTATAATGTTGAAGAGGTGTTGGATTCTCGATTCAAGATAGAAAAGCTTTAACTGCTTTTTAAAAGCAATTCCAGAGCCTGGTGTTGCAGAAGCTTGAAAGAGTCTGTGCCAGAACAGACCAGTCTTTTTCCTGTCTCTAGCAAAGATGAAAGGAAGAACCCTGAATGCTTGGGTAGGATTTTCTACCTCGAAGTGTGGTTGTCTTGTTCTTTCTTCTGGTAACATTAGATTTTTCTGTTGCAGGTTCCATGGATGAGGTTTTGGCTTCTCTAAAACGCAGTGAAGTTCATCTTCGCAAAGTCGAACAGCCAAATCCATATGCCTCTGTAAAAGACAACATCCTCTCTGCCATAAGGCAAGGAGTTAAACTAAGAAAAGTGAATCGAGATACTGAGAAAGATGTCGGTAAGGGATCCACTAATGAGCTAGAGAGAAGCATTAAGGCAGTCATCCAGAGAATTAAGAAAGTGTCTGCTGATTCTGAAGAAGAGGAAAGCAATGATCAGAATAATGGAGAATGGGACAGCTAACCAATTCAGAGCAACAGACGTACTGACTGGAATGGAGTGTGTGTCTCATTTTGCACATTGTAGAAGACTGTCCCTTTCAAAATGAAAGAGCAGTGTGATCGTGTGTTCTCACAGTCCAAAATGGCTTGTAGAGTAAAAGAATCTTATTGATTTTCTACAGGAGCTGCACATCATTATTTTTACCTAAGAAATCACACTCCAAAGTATGCTTGCATTAATAGGTATTTCTGGCTCAATCATGTAGAATTTTCACCACATCTGAAGACAGCTAAAATGCTGGATCGAAACATACATTGTTTAGGTTGTTACTACACAGCAGGTAATGCCATCACAACACAGTTTAAGGAGTGAAAAACTAACTGAAAATTTTTTCAGATGAAAGTATAATGAAATTTGTGGTGATAGAGGCAAACCAGAAAACTTAGCATAATCTGGAACCTCTCATTCCTACCTCCATTGTCCAGAAATGTCTTTAACATTTTGCTTGTCTAATACAGCTCCCTCTCACATAATTATGTAGATACTCCATTTATCATTATGTTATAAAGTGTGCACTTATGAATGGGCTTGGTAATACTGATTGGAAAAATTACTATCAAGTTTGAAATAAACACTACTGTAGTAATTACTGAAAAGTTTACTTTTTATCTGGTAGCTTAAATATAGAGGATTTTTAGATGCTAAATGTTTTTCATACATCTACATTTACAATGAACTGTTGGCATGAAAGCAAGCCAAAATATTGCATATAGTGTTTTCTGGGATCTAGCCCTGTAATACAGAGCTGCATTTCTCCACTGAGAACATCAATACATGTTTATAGCTACTCTCATGAATATAAATTGCCTAATAGCCTTACAAATGGCAGATATTTGCATTGTGCCTGGAATCTGACTATTTAAAAATCAGCTAAATTTAATTTGAAGCCTCTGTTTATTTTGGGTAGATAGTGACAAAAATGATTCCAAGTTTCTTCTGGAATTTATACTGACCCTTAATAAAAATATATCCTGACAGAAGTGGTGGATTCAGTGTGCTGTCATTTTAGGATACTGCTATGAAGTTAGCATTGCTTACACCATGTTACTCTGTTTTTTGATGCAAGTGGCAGCCATACAGCAACTGTGCTTTCTCACTGACAGTATATGTAAATGCCCTTATTTTCTCAAATATTTATGAATTGTAATTTGGTGAAAAAATTGCAAATACGGTGCTTTAATTCCCTGTTTTACTGTAGAGTAGCAGATCTGTTTAATCAGCACAGTAAATACGTATGCAACAGTTTTCATGCAAGAAGCAGGAGCTGGGGGTTCATTTTTTACTGTTTCAGCACCTGCTGCTATTTTGAAGTCGGAAAAAAACAACCTTTTTTTTTGTCCACCGCCATTAAACCGAATGGAGACAAAAGCGGCGGCGGCACGGGTCAGTTCTTACTCAACACTTCTGGCACGATGGCTGGAGAAGGGAGCTGGCAGGCACCACGCTGCAGCGCGCCCACGCCTCCCTGCCTGCCCTGGAGCTCGGCCTGGGCCCGAAGGCAGTGCTGAACCGGGGGGAAGCAGGGGCGGATTTATTGCACATTCAGACTTCAGCATCCCAAATGCTGAATGCTTCGCATAGCCTGGAACTGAGAACAAAATCCGGTCCTTTGAGTGGAGATTCCTTCCCCGAGGTTACCTCGGGAAGAGGGGGTGCTCGGCCAGTGGCAGGGAGCAGCGCGGAGGGGGCTGGCGCTGGGGCTGAGAGCTGCCCTCACGCAAGCCGTGCCCTTTAGCAGTGCGGTTATTTAAAGCTGAGGGAAAGGGCGCAGAGGCTCGGGTGCCTTCCCGCAGCTGGACCTTCCTGCCAAATGGCACCTCGGAGTCCAGGGCAGAGCCCCTCACTCTTTCATTACTATGGTTGAATTCTCAGCTACAGTGCTAAGGAGTTAAATGCAGCAGTTTAAAGAATGCAGAGAGTAAGTGAGTTTGCATTGTGCCACACAATTCTTGCTGCTTTCGTGTGTTTCAAAGCAGCAATTTTACCCAGGAGAGGCCATCTGAGTAATGGTGACACTGGACAGTGATTTCTCCTACCTAGAGTTTTCTTTTGCAGCCGTGCCTGAAGCTCAGCTAGGGGCTGAGCTCAGGCGTTCAACAGAGCTCTCTATGTCCCAGGCTGAAAAAACATCCTTAAAAGCCCACTCAGAAACTACCTGAACCTGCCTGTTTTCTGAAGCCCACTTAATTTGCAGTATGGCCAACAAACGTGCTCTGTGAAGAATGTGCTGCAGCAATTTTCTACTTGGTGTGGAAGATTGCACCTCTATCAAATGTCCTTGTCATTTGGTTCACTACCAAGATTTGAAGGATGCGGCTCAGCAGAGATGAGCCCTGATGGCAATAGGGCTCCAGGACGCAGAGCAGCTCTTGCACAGCCACAGTGCCAGGAGACGATGGTGGGGTCCCGGCCATGCCCATGGGTGCAGCTTCTGGCAAGAGGCAGCTGCCAGAGCACCTGTGCTCCTGGATGTCAAAAACATGACCAGGAAAACCACCAAAAGCATTAGCCTTAGGCTAAAGAAGAGAACAATTTTCAACTACATAAGAGGCTGCTGCGAAGAGGAGGGGAGTAATTTGTTCTGCATGTTCACAGGGAGATAACGGGCTTACATTACAACCAGAAGGATCAGGTTAACGGTAGGAAAACCTTTCTAACGAACAGTGAGAGCAGAGAGGTGCAGGGACAGATTGCCTGGGAAGGTGGTGGAGTTTCTGTCACTGGCAATCTTTAAAAGCAGGTTAGACAAACACCCCCCGAGGTGCTGCTGGTATTGCTGGCACACTGCGGCAGGGAGAGGTTAGCAGCCTGTGGCCAGCCGATGCATGCCCGTTGTGCTGCCTTGAGGCTCAGTTTGTTCCGCGGGGGAAGCCACAGCTCATTTTCTGAGAGACGCCTAAATGTAAGAAGTCTGAAAAACCCCTCACTGACTCACCCTCAGATTTTTCTTCTGGCTCTCTGTGGCGATGACCTGCCCTGCGCCACTGGCACCAGGCTGCGGAGGGAATGGGTAGGAAACAGCCCCGGCGCCCTGAGGCTGATTCACCCCAAGTTGATCGGGCACTCAAGAGAAACCATCTGCAAGTGTCAAGAGGAGAGACGCCTTAATCTGGATTTGAGCTCAAGCTTCAGGAGGTGCCTTCCCACCTCTGCATGCTCCAGCAGGTTCAGTGTAGCTGCCGGTGTCATGCGCTTTCAGCAATGTGCAAGGGCTCATGGGCAAAATGGGAGAAACTGGAGCGGCGGGTTGGCTCTGTGATGACCAGCTCTACTGGACAAGATTAATATCAACCTGCAAAACTGCTGCGACAGCTTTTGGACATTCAATACCCTTCTTAAAGTATCTCAGCCTGGGCCAGTAAATTAATCGTGCGATGGGAATAGTCTGCCCTGACCATCCAGCTGCAGAAATTGATTTGTTTAAACTGAAAAAAATACAGTTTTCTGGCTTTAAAGAGTTAATAATGCACAGATTTGCTGGAAAGCTCGGTAATGAGGTAAAGAGATCAATTTCTATAAATCAGTATTGCTGTGGCTTGTGATCTCTCTAACTAGATGTGGGCAGTCCAGACAGCAGCTGCCAGTAATTTTAGGGAGGTTTAAAGTTAATGTATTCAAAGACGACTTGGTCTGACTAAAAGAATTTCACTTTGAAATCCCAGTGCTTTGATCACAGCAAGAGAAGAGTCATGGCAGCGCTACCCAGTGTGCAGATCACCGTGGCCGTAGCTGGTAATGCCAGTGCAGCTATGGATTTGTCAGCATTTCTGTCAATGTGCCACTTTTCGGGATTTATGAAGCTCCTCCATAACCAACGCCCCAGCTCAGCACCCAGGGCTGACTCACAAACTGGATACTGACTCTTTTTTTTTTTCTGCAAAATGGCATTCAATCAAGCAAATCAAGTCTGAGTGTGAACATGCTGAAGTGATCCAGACTCTGATCTTACAGGGGATCAAGCAAGTATGTCACTTCACTTGTGCACATTGAAAGAGCCTCTCTGAATCAATTTAATACTATTTGGAAATTGATGCTGATTTATATAATGTGCTTGCACAAAGATAGCCTGTCCTACCCAAGAGGCTTCTCAGCAACAGGAAACACCTCACCCCTGCCTGCAGGTCATGGAGTTACTGCTGTTTGCACAAGGGACGGGGAATGTGCCCGGAGCTGGGAGTTGCCCGGTCCTCACTGCCAGCGCTTGGGAACTGTGAGCATTTCTATATACAGAGAGCTATAAACATGCTATAAAAGCACTTCATCTAATATCAAATTGTGTTAAAAACTCCAACGCCTATCTCCATTTGATCCACAAGCATTTGCTTCTCCTTGGCTGTTTTTTAAGATGCACGGTTGGAAGCGGCTGGTGTACTGCATGAGCAGCCTGCTCGCCTGTGCGAACCACACCGTGTCTGAATGCTGCAGGCATTTGCCTTTCTCTGCCTTCCTGTTAAAACCAAGAAAAAAAAAAACCAAACACTAAACTTCTGTTTCTACCAAAACTCAAGATTTAACTTGGCCTTTACAGGTCCTGTCCTCTTCTTCCCCTTGCAGAGGAGCCAGCCCAGGGGTGTCTCTTGCCCCAGGAGGTGCGAGAGCATTACCCACCATCCTGCCAGCCCAACCCCAACCCCCCTGGGCCAGGGCCAAAATGCCAGCGGTGCTGCCACCGCTGTGCGCCCACCATTGGCCTCTTGCTGCCCCTCATGTCCGAGAGGCCACAGAAACCCCATGGGACTACAGGGACTATTGAACATGCCTGGGTTTGAAGCGGTGCCCAGGAAGGTTTGCAGGTCAGTGCCCACAGTCCATTCTTCAATCACTTCCACTCATTTCTTTTATTCCTTAAAATAAAAAGATGCACATGTACACCAGGACACCAGGAGCAAGAGGGAGAAAGATGATCAGTATGAAGGCATTCATTAGGCCTAACAAAAAGATGGGAAATGCTTCTTTTTTCAGTCCTCTACAAAGAAGAGGTTGGTAGATAAGAGTGTGCTCCCTTTGGAGAAAATGAGATTTAAGGCTATGCATGCCCTCACTTGAAAAGTGTGGGTTTAATTCCAAAACTTTCTGTTTGCATCTGAGAGCACATCTGTGCACTACACACCATAATAATGTGATATTGGTAGGAAAGAGGGACACATCGTTTCAATTAAACCTGTGGCAATGATAAAAGGTGAATGGTGTTGAAGGCATCTTTTAATAAATGCCACAGCAAACCTTGGCAGCAAAAGCAGCTCAGAACAATATATGAATGAATCCCTGGGGGAAACACGCACTCGAAACTGCTTCAGAACATGGCTTTTTTTTTTTTTTTTTTCATGGGGGAAAGGTATGTGATTTTCATTCTCAGCATGTCATGCTCAGCTGAAAGCAAGAAGCAGCACAATTAAATCTGCCCAGGTAGCAGTCACATTAACAGCTCAGCTACTTGTGAAAATGCTTTGTAAAACAAGCTGTCTTTAGCAAGCCATTGTTCTTGCAGTAAGAATGAGCCACAAACTGCTCAGAAAACATATTTGGCAAAACTACAGTTGTTCATTTTCCACTAGATCCTCTTCCTACCCCAGATCCCCAGCAAAGCACTGAGGACAGGGGTGAAAAACAGCCTACCCAGGCTGTGGGTAAGCGGGGTCACTTGGCCGCAGCTCGGGGCCAGCCCTAAACAAGGGTGTCCCAATGGAAAGGGAGCACATGCACCCCTGACCCACAGCAACATACAGTGCTGCCCTGCTGGTAGCTAAAGGGTGAGCAGCCTGGGGAAATGCTGGCCAGGCTGCAGCTTGGGGCAGAAACTCAGTGTCCTACTGGGAAACTGGGTTTATGCCCACTTGAAAGAGTCAGTTAATCACTCTTAGTGTCATAAAGACATTTGCAGCTCCCTTCTGTCCCAAGGCAATAGTCTAAACAGCAGACCATGGGTGCCTTTGCAGAACCTAGAGGTATTTAAGAAGCAGCAGCAGTCTCTGCTCCGACCCAGTTTTCATCCTCTTCTCACCAAGAAGGGGTTGAAAGGCAGCCAGCTCCGACACCAGCAGCGTGGTAGCCACGCGTCTCAGCACCATGGTGGTGGGCAGTGCAGACGCTGTGGGTGACAAAATGAATCTGTCCCACTCCTGGAGACATGCTCGAATCGCTATTCATCAGCATGTGAGTCACTGCGCTTCCCACGGTCTCTTCCTGCGAAGCAGAGGTGACAGCGAAAAAGGATCAAGCACCTACACTTCCCCCAACCTACACGGAGAGCTCTGCTTCGTCCCCTCCCTCCCAAGCCAGCAGGCCTGCTATTTTGGAATAAAAATATTGAAAAGTGTGCATGAGTGTGCAGGCAGAAGCGGTGAAGCAGAAGTGCATCTTGTCTGCTGTGCCAAAAGGCACACTCTGCATGTGTAAACACTCCAGGAAGCATCTGCTGCAGGGAAAAGGGCTGCACGCTGGGGAGACACAGCCTGTGTGTGTGACACTCCTGTTCCCTCCCAGCGTTGCTCCCCGGTGAGCACCGGTGCCTCTTCTTGCATGCGAGGCAGCTGCCTGCTCCCCCAAGGGCAGGGTCTCCCCGTGCTGTACCTGGTTGCAGAAATGGGGCTGGCTCTGTGCTCAGCCTCCACCCCTGCAGGTAGACTGCCAGCAACAGCGGCGGTATTCCCCAGGGCCATGCGGATGGCAGTCTGTCAGGGCTGCAGTCATCTGTGTATCTATAATGAGCTTTAAATGGGCAAGGAGACATCTGGACCAGAGGTGAAGGAAGCACCTAGAGACAAACAATGTTTTCCCACAACACAGGACTGCTGAGCCCACCAGGCTCCACCACAGTCACCTGGTGTGACCCAAAGGAGGCTTTGGGATGAGGCACGCCAGTACTGCTCCACATTTTGCACAAAATAAGCCAGTCTGCAAGGCAAGGGCAGCCCAAATTAATCTGCTGAAACACTGTGCTTTGCAGTCCCTTTTGCACACTCCCATCAGTGTGAGTGCTGGCTTTTATATGTTTTTATCACACATGGAAACAAGGAGTTGTACATCGGTAATAGCCTATCCATGTCTTTATATTTCTTTTCTGAAAAGGAGTTAACTCTGAACAGCAATGTTGGTTTATCCAGAACGTATAAAAAAATCAAATCCATTACAGCAACCATATCTGAAGAAAATTGTCCAGAGTTTTTTCAAAACCCCCTGCAGCCCAGAGATTTCACCTTCTATCTCCAGTACCCAGTTGCAAGATACAAAAGTAGGGCAGCTGAAGCTGTGGATTGCCAAGGGATGCTGCCATCTCACTTTACGGAGGGACCCAGACACAGACCTGGCTGTTTCTCATCTGAACCAATAAGGCATACAAAATGTTAAACCCCATGATTTAGAAGAGCTAGGCTGCAGTGCAACACATCCATGCTTCTTTTCCTTCTTGTTTTTTAAATAGTATTCATGCGTCTCTCTCATCCCTGTCCTAAAGCCATTCGCCTCCCACTGAAATGACTGTGCTGATGACTGCGGGACCTCCGCGGCGTAAGGAGAAAGTGATTCACTGCAATTTCTCAGCTTTCAGAGCTAGGGATTATCTTTATAAATGCACCCAATACTGCTATAGATAAGTGGGATTTGAAAGACATAAATACTTTGTTTCTTTCCTGGGTTCTTTACTCTTCAGGGAACTCCGGGATCTCATTTTGCATCATTCATCTTCAGGCTAATGAACAGTGCAAACCTGCATCCACAGAAAAATGAAAGCCATGGCTAACAGTAGCAACGAAATAAATGGCAAAAGCCTAAAAGAAAATAGCTTTGAAAACTGATACACTTCAGTGTGACATGATAATGCAAAAAGGTTGCCTGTGCTGGTATTATTTATAATTCCCTGAATGTCTGAATTCCCTCCAGCCAGCATACATTAAGCACAATCCAGGGCATATGCAACAAATCATATTCAATGATGGGAAGTTCAGAGAAAAGCAAGACCTCAATCTCTCTTGATTACAGCA
The DNA here is from genome assembly GCA_013400535.1 of Scopus umbretta. Taxonomy (NCBI): domain Eukaryota; kingdom Metazoa; phylum Chordata; class Aves; order Pelecaniformes; family Scopidae; genus Scopus; species Scopus umbretta. The sequence goes on from VZTL01078127.1 coordinate 111,029, forward strand.
GCCACAGATTTCTTTTTCATAGACTGCCCATACTAATGAAAGAAGAGGACATGAAAGGAAAACAAAAATACTAAAATCAACATGCTTCATGTACCAATAGATGGATCTGCTCATAAATTTGACTAATTAAGTGCAAACCAACTTCAAGAAATGTTGTTCAGGGTATTTAAGCCCTTGCTCAGGCTGCAGCATCCAGCCTCATGTGGAAGCATGGCCCCGGAAAGCTGCATGGGGTTTAGCTCTGGGGTCCTGGATACAAACCACCACTGCAGACCAATACAGGGATGCACGTGTTTACGAAGAGATGCATTTTATGGTGGAGAACAGTTGGTCCCCAAGGCTCTGCTCAAGCAGGACTGATTCAGTAAAGTTTTTCTAAGTGCTGTGACTGTACGTTTGGGGTACCAACCTTAAAGCCAGAAGCTGGGCACACAAAAATTTCTTAATTTCAACCCAAATGAAAGCCCGCAGTTTTCGATCTAGAGATCATTTCATTTCAGACAGTGCTTCTGAGAAGATCTAACAGTTCTGAAAAGTTATTGAAATATATTCAGTTTTCAAGGAAAGTGTTAAGACCCAAAGGGAATTTCATAGCACGGAGATCCATCTTTGAAAAATTTGCAGGCAGAGGTCAGAGTTAAGTACCTCTTGGCTGCGATGATCTGTCAAATGTTCCCAGCAATGCATTATTGCAATAAGATTGGAGATGTTTGCCTTGCAAAGGTTAGCTAAGCTTTTAAAATTCACGAGGTCTCAGATCTTCACAGCCTGAGACAGCTAACATGGTGGCGCTACTCTGACACATGTTAAATGATAAAATGGAAAGTCGTGTTGCAGGTTACTGGCACGGTCTTTGCAGAGCTGCTTTACGAGTCTTTGGATGGCCATTTTTAGCATTGCTCGCTGAGATCAAACTTGGCAGTGCACCTGGCAGGGTATTTTTTTTCCCCTTTTGAAGGATGGTTGGACTTTGCTCCAGTTGGTTCAGTGGCCGAGGCACGGTTGCACCACTGCTGCAGGTCAGAGTCCAAGCTACATTCTTTGCCTGGCTTTACCTTCTCAGCTGCTGCTGCTATATTTTTATATCCAACATGTACATTTCCGTTGTTTGCAGGAGAAGGTTAGCCCGTTATATTTTAGGCTCACTGATGCTGCTGTTCTGCTTTGGTTGGCAACACTGATTATGTAAAGGATATTTAATATTGTAAATCATTAAAATTATTTACAAGCTTTTGGATACTTCTTAGGAGATAAGAAGAAATAAAAGAAAAATGTATGCACGTTTCTCTGTGTATCAGTGGATTTGTGCATAAATGCTCAAGTCTCCTAGGAAGTGGGGAGACAGTTAAGAGAATAATATATAATTAACACATCCTCTTTTCTTCCCTTGTTGGTGCAGACGTACCTTTAGATGAAAAGTGCAGAACATTAAAAGCATTTGGAGCGCGTGGGACAGAATAATGTTGACTTTTATGTAAGTTCCAGCCTGTCAGCAGTTACCCATGTTACAGAGAGAGCAAGCCTGTTCCTGCTCAGGGATCTCATCTGCCATGCTGCTCTTTTACAGGTCTCCCCCGTGGTGGCATGGTGGGTTTTTTCCTCCTAAAGGAAGGAAATTAGGGCCTAGCTTTTCCTATGCTGTTGAAGGAATACAAGCTAACTAAAAGGAGTACATATCATAGGGTCGTTCATCTGCTTAGGTGTTGTCAAACATTAAACTTCATCTCACTTTAGCTCTTCTTTTCATCAGACATCCCAAGGTGGCACATCACAGCTCAGTATCATGCAGCTAGGTAAAACACTGTTTAATGGGTAACTACAGAAGTACAAAACCCATTGAGGTGGCTCCCTGAGCTTTCTGATATGAATCCAGTTGAATGTGAAAATTAAGGGATCACAGACAGGCAGCAACAGATTTCCCTGCTGGCAGCATCACTCATCACGGCTCCCAGACCAAGCTGTTTCTTTTGGAAACACTGGTCACCTGCATTACGAACACCTGGCAAGGAATGGCCTTTCACACAGCCCAGTGACTTTCTCAATGCTAAAAATATATCCCGGACTTAATGAACAGAAGTGTCAGATGTGCCTGCACCGAACAGGCACCTCCACGCAACCAGTGGCACGAGGCACTTCCCCACGCATGACCAGAGAGGGGTGCTATCACTGATAAATGGAAATGTATACTGTGGGATCACCAGCTTGCTTGGTAACAGGAGAACGAGGCTTGTTTCTGATAACTGTAGGTGATGGGATGTACACACAGGTGCTTCTATTATACCAAGCTTTACAATTATGCAAATCCAAACAGATAAATGCTTTTTTGCTAGGAGTTAGAGACCATTACTTGCATTTTACTGGAGTACATATAAGTTGCTTTTATAGCTACTGGTTATTCAGGGACGTTTTTCAGCCAGAATTTGCTGAACTGCTTGTCAGAGCTATTGATGACTCCTAGTAGAAGAGCTCTGATGAAAGGTCAGGGGCAGACGTGTTTCTCGCTCACCCCAAAGCTGACATTTGCAGCCTTGTAGCCCAGACTAACAAAAGCACAATGAGCCCCAGCCATGTAACAGTCTTCAAACCTTCTTACTTCCTTTGGTGAAGCCTGGTTTGGTGCAAAGATAGCAAACCCTGCTTCTGTCCAATGAATATGATGCTAAAAGCATCGTTACATACTGTCTGTGGAAGGACTTCAGCCTTGTGCCCTACCAGGGATGCACTGTTCAGAGTGGACTGTGTCACCAGACACCAGCATAGACCTTGGGCAACAGGCTCTTCTGAGAGGGCTCTTATTAACCAGTATACGCTGATGCAGGAGATTGGCGTCAGAACATCTCTATTTTCAATGCAGAGTGTTACATCAGTTACAGGAATCACAGGAGGGTTTTCAGCCCTGGACATCCCCCGAGCAGGGTGACAAAAAGCCTTCTCCTAGCGATAGGCCTTTCTCAGCATGCAGCGACTCCAAAATTTCACGCCAAAATACTAGATACTACCTTTCCAGTTTAGTATGTATGTATGTACCTGCCCCAATCCTGCACCCACCTCTGGATGAGCTAACAGTGTACAGTGAAGCCAGAGAAACATTTTAAAGCTCCACCTCCTGAAAAATAGTTTTTAAGATTATCTAAGGCACTATACTGTATGTATAGACCAAACCCACATTCTTCTTGTCAAAGGACAGCATTACCTTGAGTTCAGATTTGCAGCCACAAGGATGTTCACTTTCCAAAGTCAATGAAGACAGTGAGACAAGAGATTTTACTTAAACTATATATTTTTACATAAAACAACTTTATGTTACAATAAAATCAGATAAAAATCACAAAGTTATATAATAAGTTCATAAAGAAAAAAATCAAGTTTTCCTTTTATATATATAAAACCCAGCATTTACTGCTACCAGGAGTCTAAATGTTAACATTGACTGTCTATGGTCAATTTGGAAAAAAAAAAAAAAAAAAAGAGGAAAGTACTTTTTCACAGCAGACAAAATGACGAGGTAAGAGATGTTTTTACAATGATCCAACTGTAGTAAACACTTCAGTTTTCATTAAACCATATACTAAATATAGTAAACCCAAATAAAAATATACATTTAGAGTACTGCAGTGTTTTCCCACAGTTGTATATCAACAAATTGTCAGTCATTCACTAAAATTTACTTGAAACAGTAAAACCAGGGTGTATGTTTATCTTTAGTACTAAAATCTCATAATAATCTAAATATTTTGGTATAGTAGACCACACTAAAACACTCTCAGAACTTTCAACTACAAGGGATATATTCATGTTGAAAAGAATGTGCTTTGTTTGTCATTCATGATGAATTTTATAGAATAATATGTTCATGATCACTATTAGGCAATTAAATGAAAACATCTAAATGCTGCAAAATACTCTTTTATTGAGTGTAGCTCCCTTTTCACATATCCAAGTTAATCAACATACTGCAAACTTAGAAACTTAATTCACAAATCTTACATTATCAATCTTTTTAGCTAGTATATGGCTAAAATAATTATTGCTGACCAGTGTTAAAAAAAAAAACCAACAAAAGAAACCCAAACAAAAATACAACAGCAGACAGATTTTTCTCAAGTGCCTTTCTTGTATGTGTCATTATTATTAGGTAACTAAATGACCAGAAAGAAAAAAATAGATCTATTTCCAAACATGCATATAAAAGTTTTGGAGGTATAGGCACCTTCATCTGAAGACTGTATGTTTAAGCTACCTGTTTAAAAAAAAAAAGGGGGAAAAAAAAAAAAAAAAAGAGCTAAGACAAAACACAGTAGAAAGTCAAACTGGTTAGAGATCCAACATCCCCCAGGGACACAAGCAAAGCTCTCCTGGCCAGGACCAGCTCTGCCCGCAGCCTGCAGGACAGCCCTCATTTGGGAAGCACCTTCATCACGTTTATCAGTCACCTCCTAGCTCTGTATTTCACTTCAGCTACTAAATGGTTTACCGTAGAGAACAGTGTTTAAGACATGCAAACTTCATGTAACTGTCAAGTTTATATTCTAAAACTGAGCCTAAAGCGCTGCCAAACTCCCAGGGGTGCAGGACTCCAGGCACAGCATCCCCAGCCAGGCTGTGTCGGCCAGCTGGGGCTCTCCATCTGGAGGTGTGTCTGGATTAAACATCTTGTGGCTACGTATTGCTTTGCTTGACACACAGGTGCTTGTTGAGCATGATCCATGGAAGGAAAAATTACCTTAGGGTAGCTCTGTGCCTTACCGTTGCTAAATTGTGCCCACAACCAGACCCCGCGAGCCCAGCCTGGAAGTCCTCGCTGCCTCACAGCCCCCCAAAAGCTGAACCTGCCCTTCTGCAAGGTCTCTGTTACTGCTGAGGCCACGTAGGTTGGCAATAGCTTTTCCTATTTTTGACTGAAAGTGTCTGACCATAAACCAACGCTGCTCGACTGTCTGTGTGGATATTTGCCTTTCATCTGTCACATTGCCATATTTGTGATATGCTGAGGACTTTTTGATATTTACAGGCTTGACAAGCCCAGAACTGCCCGGACAAAGGCAGATGAGCTGACAGTTCAGTGCAGCCATCGTATACCTTTGGCACATCCGCAGCTTGTGGGCAGACCACATCTTTCACCAAAGCTTCTGCTGAAATGATCGTCAAAATTAGCTGCTGCTGTCTGAGTCCCCCTTCCACCCCTTCCCTTGGGATTCAGCGTAAGTCACGCAATAAGCCGAGCTGGGCATTTCACCCGGATAGTGGTTTTATCCTTGCTAATCCATGGGCTCAGGAAGACAGTGCTAGATTCCTTATGAGCCACTGATGCTTTGAAGGGTTTTGCAGAGATACCTATTCAGAAGAGCCTAATGAAGAACATGGTCTTGTAGCTGAGAAACTCCCACCACCATGAGGCGGTGGCAGTAACGGGGAATTTTCCTTCAAATATTCATGAAGCAGCTAAAGGTGGCAAGAAATTAATAAGGGACAAAATAAACACTTGGGAAAAAAACAGTGCAACAGAAGAGTGCAGAAGCCTATGGACAATTTGTGCCCTGCTGAGAGGGGGACAAGGGTTCCCTGTGCCTGGTGAGCCACCGAGCAAACACAGGACGAGCGCAGGGCGAGCACCCGCCTTAACACCACGAGTGCTTTTGCTGATGCTTTTCAAAAGCAAGGGCAGTGGCAGGGACAGCAGAAACCCCTCCCGCTCTCCTTAATTCATTGAGCAGCTTTAAAAAAATGTTCATCCTAAATCACTCACATAACAATGAAGTCGGGTGTTTATCTAGAAAAAGACATTGTCGAAATAACATTTGTTTTCTGGGCACAGATGCACCCAGTGTAAAACTATTTTTAAAAAGAGCTTTTGAACACTAGGATATAGCGAGTGAGAGGTGGCACTGAATTTCTTACAGAAAAGACAGTTTTCTTCCAGTGAACTCACTTAGTAAAGGAGACACCAAATAGACATAGAAAAACACTCAAAAGTACTAGGTTAGCTGAAAATGCACTTTTAGGCCAAACAAAATTACTTGTGAAGTTGAGTCAAAATCAGCAAATAAAGATTCAGCCAAATAGGAAAAAAAGCAAAAGGTTAACCTGTTTTATTTTGGGGTGTGAAACAATGTTTCAGTTTTTCATTTTGAAATAATTTATTCCACAGATAAGGCTAAGGTCATTTTCCAAAATGTGCAAGAATATGTCTAATTAAACACTCTTTCCCCTTGAAAACAATGATCTCGATATATTGTGAATATTTTTAGGTTTTGTGCTAATACAAAGTGGACTTGTTTATTTCTCATTTTGGCCATCAGAAAAAAAAAAACCCCACACCATTATTCAGCAGCTCTAACACCAGCTCAAAGGGGCAGCTCACTGGAAAGCCCGGAAAGCATTCAGACACTCTCTAAACTGGTGTCGCAAGAGGCCAGCACAGATTTTTTGCTCCTAGAGCCACCAGCTTGTCGATGGCACCAGGGCCGGACAGGCAGGATGGGCAGCATGGTGGGATCTGCAGTGGTGCGGCCAGCAGGTATTGGCACGGGAAGTGCCAAGCACGAGACCTTTATTAACGAAAGACTGTGTAACTGAGGCAGGATAGATCCTACCATCAGCCACTTAAAGGGAGAAACCTGTGCCCAGAAAGGGAACCCATGATTGCCCAAGATGAGATACAACCTCATATAAAGACACTTCTGCTCAGGCTTGATGGAAATGGAGCGATGACCTACTTCACTGCTGATGGCGTGGGGAAAACAGGGTTTGCACAGCACTGCATTTTAATAACAAATAAAATCAAGCTCTGCAGACCCTCCCTTGATCAGGGATGAGGATTTCTTGGCCCTGGCAGTGTTTGGGGCCATTCCTAAAGAGAGCGCAGCTCCTGGCATGGCCTGAATCCGTAACGTGCACAAAAGGAGGAACAAAGGCATCCGTAGGATGGTATGGGCATTTTGGCGGGGGAATTCTCACTGTGCCAGTACTCCTGCTGGGAGGGAGGAGGCATTTCGATGGCGGGACAAGTCCCTGAGGAGCAGCGTGGGGCTCACAGTTTGGCACGCAGGGGTTATTGCTGGGCCACCACAGAGCATCAAGCGATAAGCAGTGTGGGACACCGACGGTCCCCGCTCAGCAGGTGCACGGGGCTCCGGTCCTGGGGCAGGGACGGGGCCAGGCCGCAGAGGGGAGCTGCGGCTGGCATCCAAACGTTCCTTAGAGCATGTGCCATCTCTTCTTAGAGTGCTTTTGGTTTTTGAAGAGGAAAAATAGAATGAAAGAGAGGGAAGGGTTAAAAGAAATGGAGTTTAGGGGAGGTTTTTAAGTGATTATACGTAGAAGCTCTCAACTTACTACTGTTGAGAAGGAAAAAGCGAGAAAGGCAGTAATTATAGTACGACCTTGGATGCTTGAAAGATTGAGTTTCCCACAGCATATAGCCATGTACAGGCCTCCCTAACAACATCAGAGCAATAGCAAATAAGGAAGACATACATTTGGGGCAAGACTAGAAGAGCCAGAGCAGGGATTCCTCTTAGGACCCCATTGTTCCTCTGGAGGCACAAAGCACCCAGAAATAACAACCCGTGTCAGAGCTGTGCATTGGTTTAATGTGCCAGTATTAAACTCCATCTGTTGAATCAATGCAATCCCATAGAAACACTGTTCCTGCAATTTAAGAGTGGCTTAAGACATTCCTAATGAACTGGATCTAAGATAGACCTGACTGAAGTGGGGGAAAAAATCTGGATTAACCCCAATAAATTAATTTGTTTGCATAGTCTTTTGCATCCCTCTACCCAGAATCACATTAAAAAAATATGTATGATATTAAACCCAAGAAGGAAGCCCTAAGACTAATCAACAGAGAAAAGGAAACAGAAGATGGAGCAGGGTCCTCGATGTGAAAGCAATAAAACACTGTGATGAGAAGAGCCCTGACTAGCTGTATGGCTTGCAGCTCTTAGTTGTGCTGTCCCCTGGTTCCCAGTTGATGCAGGGACCAGCTGCAGTTCAGGAACTCTGAAGCAGCATGGGAGGAGAGGAGAAGCAGGATGAGCTGCCTGTTAAATGATGGTGTCTGTCTGACTTGCTATCAAGTAAAAAGACTAAAAATGGCAATTACTTGTGCACAACCACACACAGTTTCTGACGTCATTTTCAATTTTGAGAAGACTGATCTAACCCCACATTATGCAACTGTTGAATCTTCCACGCTGGCAAATTCTAATTTTCACACGCCTACATGCTATGTACCTGATTTTTATTTTTAAATATCAACAGCCTACAGCAATTTTTTTTAAAGAGACGTAAGTGGTCGTAACAGTTATGAAAGGTCCCAGCTTCAAATCCATTGTTTAAAAGGAGTAAAAGCAAAAATACACAAAGTGCAGTCTAAAAAAACAGGCAATGAAGGTAATGCAACAGATCAAATGAAAATTCAAGGGACAAATGCAGACAGAACCCATCTCCAGCATGTGGATTATATATCCATGTGCAAAAAGTATTCAATGCATGTTTCATCTATAACCCACCTTTTTTTTTAAAGGTCACTTTTATAATTGAGATGTGCCAAGAAAAGAAGCCCCTAAATAAAAAAAAAAAGCATGTCCATTTTATATCAGTCACTGCTGGAATGCACTAATGTGGTGCTTAATCAAGCTTTCACCTGAATTAAGCAAATAATGATGTAACATAAACAGAAGTTCTTTCCTGAATTAATTCAGATCCTGTGTAAAGAGACTCTCAAACCAGACAACAGAGAAAGAAGAGAAAGTGAAGGCAGTCCTAGTTGCAAGAGCAAAACTTGGGCTGAATTCTCTTCTCTGACCCTTTTACATCCCTGTCTGTGATGAAGCGAGCTTCCTTCTCGTTGGAGCCCAGCGTATGACCTTGCATTTCTCAAAACATATTTAGAGCTGCTGAATAATCAGTTCAAGAATACAACAGCATTTCTGCCTTTTGGGTTGGGGATTTTTTTTGGATGGTCTAACTTGGTGACTAATTCCCACCCTACTGTCAAATATACATCAGGTGAGAATGCAGAAACTGTAGGAAAGGATTTTGATTTCATGTGGTCATGACCCTGCCAGTCCCCTGAGCAGAAATTTGCTTCTGAGCAACCCCCTTTCTAGTAACCTTACATTGCTCTTCAGAGCAATGTCTCCTTCTTCACTACTGTGGAAGTTGATCAACAGAGTTCAAGTTGCACAGAGGTGCATACACCCTGTGTACAAACTAGCAACATAATGCTTTTTAAAATGAGTATCTGGTCCCAAGACTTAGGTGGGCATTTTTCAAAGATGTACATATGATGGAACTATATGGGTTCAAAACTGAGGGCCAAAGAGAGACAATCTTGCTAAGCAAGAGAAACTGTCCTTACCTACTGGGGAAGATGCACGACTTGAAGAGCTGCAATTCTTTTCTGCACTGTTGACTTTGCACTGTATGGGTCCAGGCAAGCACATGTAACCTGTATCAGAGGTTATCTGAAATCCACTGGATTTTATTCTGCATTTCAGGCCTGATTGACATGGTCCCTAAAGATAATGGTATCTGTGGGAAGTGATTCACTTGGCTGCAGCTCATCACAGGCACATTTTACCAAGCTGATTTACAAACTGCAGGAGCTTCAGCTAATCTTCTCTCTGCTCCACCAAGGAATAAAAGTGGATGTTGCTAGGAGTGCTGATAGTCCGGACAAGAAAAAGACTTGTTTTCTGTTTCTATGGTTGCAACAGCCCTTAAGAAAGATATAAATTTCCCTGCAACAGCTAACTGCATATTCATTTTAAGGTAGATCTAGTTCCAGATTCCTGAGACAGAACCCTCTACCTGTTCCCAACCCCACAAAGCCAGAGCAGCAATATAGAAAGTTTCTAATCTCAACAGAATTCAGTGAGCAGCACGATTGGTTTGGAAAATAAACAAAACAAACAAAACCCCCCAAAAACTCACAGCAAATTTTCAGCCTGTATGTACAAAACCAATGCAAACAAGTGGAACATTCTAGTTATATTTTGTAAAACACACATTTGGGATCAACAAAACATCAAACATCCTGACCCTAGATTACAAAAAAATCTATTGCCAGCTAGTTGTCAACCCCAAGTTTAGACAGTCCTTGTCGGAAATCGTGTAATTCATCTATCTTCCCGTCTAATACATCTAAAAAATTCTTTAATTCAGTTTTAAGGTTGGTCTGCCTATGTTTGCTCTCTTCAACTTCTGTCCTTAGTGTTCTGACTTTCTCTTCAAGATCTTTGTTCTTTTTCTCAGCAGCCTTAAAGACAAAAGAGATAATAAAATGAATCATAAAGAAGAAGGATGAACAGCATTTAATAGGGTAAAGCAACAAATGGCAGTTGAGCTGTAAAAGTTTGCTTCAACTGCTGCAAACTGATTAAGACAAGCACCTCTGAGAGCAAGTGACATGTGCTAGTCAGATTAAAAGGAAAGAAAACCCACGCAGGAAAGGACACAGATTAACTGGAAAAGATGCTTTGCATCAGATTTTGTCATTTGGTTGATATCTTAAAATTCAGCTGGATTTAAATCATGCACTGTGCATATATTTCTGTCATTGCTACAGTTGCAGAATTAGACACTGTGCCACCGACTACATACAGAATTATCTATGGTGGTTTAACCTTCAAAAACAAGCTTAGAAAATACTGCCTGAGGAATAATATTGCTTTACTCAGCACTTTTGGATTTATGGGTATTTTCCTAAAGTTCCACTTTGTGT
>VZTL01078127.1:122521-159102 GCA_013400535.1 Scopus umbretta
CCCCCAAATTTGTATTCAGTTCTGGCATCACTATCCAAATTGAGAGGACTAGCTGAAAGGAGTTAATGAAAAGGGCAAGGTGACTTGATAGGAGACCACGTCTCTGATGAGAATTAAGAGATCTGAATACATTAACACCACAAACAAACACCACCAATGTGGGTAGTAGGGAAAGACTCAAAGAAAGCCTGTATATTTTACAGAAAGATTGTCAGAGCACCTGGAAAAGCGTATTTGCAGGTCCAAGAGAAACTCTGTGACTTGAAGAGAGTGCAAGAGCCTCCTCCAGAAACTGCCCATGCAGGTGAAGGTCTCAAGAGTAACCAGGGGTATATCCTCTCTGAGCTGTACTGACACAGGACAGCAAAACCAGTCCTATCTGAAAGGCAGATTTCTTGGCTACAAAATATGATCTCTTTGCCTAACAGGTGAACTTACAGCACAATGTCAGTATAGCAGAATTCATAAGCCAAGCTCTTTTTTGCCTCAAGTTCCCCTGATTCCTGTATATATATATATATCTATCTGCATATACATAAATAATGCCTGGGGCTCAGATCTCAAAATATAAATGCATTATACTATATATACTTCCTGTATATATATATACACACACTACTATACTGTATACTTACTAAATACAGTATAATACGGAGTGTGCATATATATATACACATATTATATATATGTGTTATATGGCACATGGCATATGGTATATAGATAAATATTTCATTAGGTAGCTCTGTCCATGTCTTTACATTTCTCTCTCCTCATCTCCTACATGAAGAGAATATCAGCAGTTCCTCTTATATGGCAACCTCCATGAGCAGGCTTCATGCTGGTTTGAATTGCAGACCATGAAAAGGTTACTTATGGGTGGCTTAAACCTAATCAAGAACCTGCTAATGTAAGTATGCAGTCTGAAAACAAGTTAGTATATTGTCAGTGTAAATGAAAGATAGGCATGTAATATTCACAAGTCAATCAATTTTCTGGTTCATTTGGTACCGTAAAAATGTGAATCTTGATGAAAACGCTAGCAGATAATAAGGGTTATTATACATGCTATTACCACAGAAAGGTTGGGAAGAAAGCATGACATTTTCCTTTGAAATATGGGGCTGAAAAACATTATATTTATAACAGTGCATCAAAATCCATCTCCCTAAACTATTTCCTTGTGCCATCTTAAAAACCCTTAACAGCACTGCTTTTAAGAGCACCAGCAGAGATGCTGTAATGGCACATGGCAAACTTTACTGCACCTGCTGACAGCTTTTTCTCTTCAGCCAGCACAGAGCATTTGGTCACCATAATGAAGGAAAAAACCAAGGATCCCATTATTTTCCCCACTGCTCAGGGGCTCCAAGCCATCAACATCATTCTCCATAGAAAAATGAACACCCTGTATGTCAAAAATGACAAACTGGGGCACTCCAAATGAATCTGTATTTCTCACTCTTGGCATTAGTCTCGAGATCAGAGGGAGACCGTAAAATTGCAAAGCTGAGGACTACGAGCCACCCAGATAAAGAAACAGGACTTGTTACACAAACACCAAGTTATTTTGTAAATTATGTCTTTTTAATGAATGATGCTCCCGACGTCTCTGGGAATTCAGGAAATGGGGACTGGCATCCGAATCTGTTCTCAGCATACGTCTGTCTGGCTTTGGATAACTTGTTTCACCACCCCAGCTTTTCTATTAGGAGTGAAGTGTTATATACATAAAAGTATCACATTTGTTAACGACTGCCAAATTAAAGTGTGCTGTCACAGCGCATAACACATCATGAAATTGAGACTGAGGAACTCTGTATCAAACTATTGCTAAAGTTGTACATGGAAGATCTAGAAATGGGTGACAGCCTAAGACATTGGGCTTCTTCTGGTTGTAGGTGAGTCAGTCCATAAATCTACATCCCAAGTGATAAGCAGACACAGCCACTGAAACTCTAAAGCATGCCATTTCTGTGTTCAGGGCACTTACCAGCTCTTTGTCCTGAAGTTCTGTTTCAAGTTCCTGAAGACGTCTACTCAGCTGTGCATTTCTTTCCTTCTCTTTATTTATTTCATTGCACTGTTCCTCCAGTTCTTCAATCTTTAAGAAATGTCAGACATTAGGTGAAATTTTTCAAATTTCTGGAAATCTGGGGCAGACCATGGCTGATGTAAATGGGCATTGCTCCACTGAGCAGAGGGAAGCATGGACAAATTTAATTTGTCGTGGATCTGTTTCCTAGATTGTAGCATTTGATTCACTGCAACAAAATTATTGCTTCTTTCCTTAAAAAGAGCCAATTTACACATCCACTAGGAAGCCTTGGGACTGTGTTTATTCTCTCTTGCACAGTCTCTCATATAATTACTCAAGAACGCGCAAAACACTGAGCTGCTAAAATAAGTGGAGCTGGGGATAAAATCCATACTTCATTTCTATGAAACCAACACAAGACTATAAGGGATGTGGTTTCCTAATGCAGAAAGGAGAAGAAATCTCTCCAGTGCTCCCAGCTTTGTCTCCTCAGGCGTTGCTTATTATTCTAGCTTGAGTACGAAGGACACAACATCAAAACTTTGGGGGAAGAACCAGTTCAGAGCAATGTGCACCGCTTTGTTCTCTCGCCCAGGGATGTGCTTTGCTCTCTCCGTACCTCCTCCTGCCAGCTCTGGACTTCGCTCCCAGGAGATGCGCTTCCCAGAGGCCGATGGGCCAGCTCATTAATGTATGTACTTTAATTCTCAGCTTCTTGTTGCTTTGGGATTACAACTTCCCTCTTTGAAGGTAGAGCAGTATGCAAAAAATTCTGACCCAATTAATAAAGGAGAAGGAACTTCCCAGGGCGCTGCAGTGGTGCAGCGTGAGTGCCGAGCAAGGAACCTACTTGTGGGAAAAGCTCAGAAAACCTCTCTGCACAGAATAAGACAGCACATTATACAGACAGCGTGGCTGCACAGTCTGGCTAGTCACCAGTACAATGACTTTGCAGCTGTAGTAAGACAGTGTTTTGATAATCTCATATCTAGGCTACAGCTACTGAGATGTGGCATGTTTCATCAGTTAATGTTAATGAGAACAACTTTGCAACTGTATAGAAAAGTAGAAAACTACACTAAATTATGCTGTTTTCTTTTAACATGCTGTTCTAGTCTCTCACTTCTCCCCTATCCAAAAGAGACTGGACGTAGGAACCCAATCATGTAACAACTAATATTAATGTGTTAATGTAACATCGGTTAATACAGCTGTGGTTTGATCTCTGAATTATCACTGTGCACACCTAAAATACATGCAAATAGAGAGTATCTGCCTGATGAAAAAGTTGTTCCACATGGAATTTCAGTGCTGACAGACAACCCAGGCCATCTCCAATGCTGAAATACTGTTTGGAGCCTACTGACATACAAAAAGATAAAAATGTCCTTCCTTCTTTGAAAGCAAACACTACACAACAAAAAATCCTCACAAGACTGATACAATCTGATCTCAACACCAAGCGTCCCAGTGATCCATCTAAGCAACGAGGAAAAGAGTCCAGATTTTTCAAAGACATTTAAGATGAATAGAATGAAACTACTCCTGTGAGCGGTGCCCACAGAAACCAAGCTTCCCTGTGCTCAGGTCAGTGCCAACCCTGTGTGGGGCTGTTAAAATAGTAATATTATATTAATAACACAGATAGCACTGTATTATTTGAGGGACAGTACCAATGAATACTCAAACTGAGGCTTTAAAAACTTGAACTTCTCAATTGTTCTCTGCTGTAGCCACTGCTCACCCTCAGTCTTACACTACTGGGAAACACTGTGTTCAGTAACGGAGGGAAAAGGCTTTTGACGATGCTTTTTGGCAGGTTTCTGGATGAGATGTGCCCAGCGTTAGTGCTGGAGGACCCTGCTCACAGCCCGCACTGCTGAGGACGTAACTCACATCCTCATTCCCCTGCCTGCCGTTGGGATTTGCTTCAAATACTGAGTGGTTCCCAGCTTGATTTCCTGTGAGTAACCAGGCCATAACCTTGCCTTCTGTGCATTCGTCATCTGGCAGTATTTAAATGAGCTTTGAAAGGGGTATGCAAAAGTAATCCCACTTTTAAACCTTTCTGTTTTATCACTCTGGCCAGCAACCCCTGCTGACACCAAGTCTCCCAAATCAAGAGGCAGGGAGCTTCCCGTGATGCACCAGTCCTCCCGCTGATCCCCAGCCCTTTGAACTTCCCCGCTCCCGCTGGGCGCAGGGGGAAGCAGCTGCCTTAACCCCCTCAGCCACCTCCCTTTCAAAGACAAAATCTGTCTCCTAACGCGCACAAAGATAAAGCAGTAGAAACCCAAGAGAAGGAGCAATGGCAGGAGCAGCTAACTGGAAGAGACAGCTCTCCTGTGGGTATGCTCTGCTACCTTGCTCCTGAGCTGGTCGTTTTCCTCCTTGCAGGCTGAGAACTGCTTCTTCCAGTGCTCGATGCTGGCCGCAGACTCCTGCAGCGCCGTGGTCAGCCTGGCATTGCTCTCTCGCAGCGTCTGTAGCTCCGTCTCCCACTTCTTCACATTGGATGAACTGAGAAAACCAGGGTGCCATTAGGTGGCTTCACCTTATAATCCTGCATATCATTACTCTATATTGGACTGCAAACTCATCCACCGCCACCAAACACCACACCATGGTACATGTTTAGCAATGCTCTGTTGTTACAAGATCAAGCATACTCAGATGCACATACTTGCCCCTAGCCATAGCCTGGCTAGGCAGAACATAAGCCTTAATTTGACTGTCTCTGCCAAAACAAAGGGATCTATCAACTCCAGCAACAGTGACCTGTGCTTCTGAAACAAAAGTCCTGCTGTCAAAGGTAGGGTTAAGTCGTAGGGTGAAGCTGACAGCTGGGATCTCCACTGTCTGCAAATAGGGGTTTTACCCGGGCACTGTGCTCGGTCTGTGCTCACCTCCACAGCGGTGCAGCTGTGCCTCGCTGAGCACCCACTGCAGCGCAGGCCTGGGGACACGGTACCCACGCAACAAAGCACTCCTCTATGCATTTGCAGACGGTACAATAATTCAGAACAGAAGATGTCAGGGGGTTGGCACTGCCTATATCTGATGTTTTTTAATGCTCGGCCTTAAATATAAGTGTTACATAATGCTGAAGAATTAAACTACTCATTCCCCAAAGCTTCAAGCTGCAGCGTAGAGCATGAGATTAGAGAGTGAATGGAAGGAAGGCTTTGAAACTCCCTACATGCTAGCTGCTACTTGCCTGTGGAGGTGTCTTCAGCAGAAGGAATGAGCAAACGTTATGATTTGAAATAGGTTACGCTATTGAAATGTCAATAAAGAGAGATGATGTACTTCAAATATAATATATGCAACCTTAGAATTACTCACTGGGTAACACTGCTTATGCTGCTCCTGCCTTATTTTTTAAATAGCTTTTTAAGAGTAGCTTGATCCTGTTGTATTTTCTTTCCATTCATAGATATATTCACATGCAAGAGGCAGACAAGTCAAGATCCCAGTAGAGAATTACGGTATTTTAATGTCGAAACTTTGCATATTCCAATGCCCGTATTTTCACTACGGCTGCAAATTACTCTTCTCAGCATTTTCAAATAACTTATCAAAGCAAATAGCAAAAAATGTGACTTCAAGGGGCATTGTCCACAGCTTTAGAAACATCCCCCAAAGACTTCTAAAGTGAAATTATTTTTCTTACTTCAAGGTTGAGTTCACTCCCTTTTATAATTTTAAATATCCATATCTACTTTCATCAAAGTAAATGTAGCAAACTCAAAGAGGAAGAGGAGATTGGCTTCACATGTTATCAGAAGCAATTGCTCCCCCATGGCTTTAGCGTTATTTCTGTAGCTCTAAAACTTCACAAATGAAGGTGGTTATATGAGTTGGCATCAGCAAAATAAAAGAGATCTTATTTAATCATGAACTAGATCAGGAAAAAAATAAATGGTAAATATCTCTCAACTGGTTACTGGGAGGTACTTGCTAAAATCTGCTCACTCAACCATTCTGCTGCATCATTTTAAATTAATGCAATTACATTTTAATAATTTCTGTTAATATCGTTAGCCATCAGATAATTACAGCACACTGTTCAATGCAATTTATGTATTAAAGGAACTTCACCTTTGGGCTAGAGCAATTTTTAATTTATCATTCTCAGACTTGAGATGTGCCTCAGTAGGACCACCATGTGACGCTTTCTCATCGTCTGTCCCGTTCACACTAGATGCTCGAGTGGAAGATGGCGTTTCACGTCCAGATTCCTGCAACACAACACACAACTGAACACTGGGCTTCTCCTGCATCTCCTGCCATACCACAACACCAATTCCTTTGTAATCTTGATCCCACACCACCCTGCTGAGACCTTGGCTGCACATGCTCTCCTGGCGGAACAGTGGTAACAAACACACACCCCTTTACATCTTGGCTGCAAACCTGATCTGTTTAAAAAGAATGAAAAAATGATAGTGATACACAAAATGGAAGTTTAAAGTGTTCAAAAAAATTGTAAGTGTTTTAACTGACAAGGCTTGTGTTTTCTAAAAGTTGTTTGTTTTTCTAAGATAATGAAACAATACAGTGCACCTGGAAGCACACAAAGTCCAAACCAAAAATTAAAGAAGGTACTGCTCCTCCAAAGAGACACCATTCATAGACTGCTTGGTGCTGATCACCAACAGAGAACAATGTGAACCATAAAGGTCATGACCAAAGTCTTAAAAAATGTGTATCCAAAGTCAGCCTCTCAGATCAATTGTGGGCCCCACAAAGGGCATTAGTTGCAAGATCAGGAGCATTCAGCAACTTTTTTCTGATCATGCATCTCAATTCCTCTCTGATCAAAATTCGTCTGACTTTCCTCCAAACATTTGCCCAGGCCAAGAAAGCCTGCTGAACAGGGTTCATTCTTTCCTAATGCAATGTGTATGAAATTACAGCCAAACATATAGAATGACTGGGACAACACTCAATTTCCCTAATCTGTAAGAAACCCAGACGTCCCCAGATACGGAGGCATGTGGCTGTATCAGGGTGTGCTGTCTAGAAAAGTGTATTGTACAAATACGCAACACAAGCTTCATCCGACCACTCACTAAAGCACTGCCTCCGTTCCCACACCACAGCTTTCAATTCATCACATCCAGGCCATGAAGCAGTATGGCCACAAAGTCAGTCTCTCCATTGGCAAACCAAACTCCTACAAAAGTAGATCAGACAGATAACAAAAAGAAGGATCTCAATGAATCTCATCTACTGTCTGCTGAAGCACTACACCAAGTTACTCTCCAGTGACCCAAAGTATGTGTAACAGTACAAATCAAAGAAAGTATAGCTTTCCCTGTTATTAAAAAAGTTGTAACGGCTCAAGAATTGCTGAAAAAGAATAGATATAAATGAAGGCAAAGAGCAAAATATTCCTCTGACAATGTTAATGTTCAGCAGCTGACAATTACCTTCAGCAATCTTCATTTCATATACTTTAAGCTTGCTGCCAGAAGCTGGTACAGTCCATTAGAAAATTTAACTTTAAATTATTTATCCTGTATGCACACAGGTATTAAAGCTAAATTACAAACCTGGGAATGATTGCTTGAGGTCTCAATTTTCTCTTGAGATCTGTCTCTTGCTAGTTTGGCAGCTTCTTTTACTTCTTGGAATTTCTCTGCAAACTGGAAAAAACATGAAAGATATTTAAAAATACAATTTATCACCTATTAAACTGTTCAGACTACTATTTTTATATTGTTCATAAATCTCCAAAAGTGAACAATTAATTTCGATAATTTAAAATTTTTGGCAATAAAACCCATTTTAATTCTCTGGCAGGGACGTTCTTTCAAAAGGAATGGGAGTGTTTCTAAAGGAGGGACATCTCTGTAGGTCTGGCCTATCACAGTAAAAACCCATGGAGAAAAAAAGGAGCTATTAGTGTCTTCTGGTTTGATTTGGTTTTCTTTATTTCCACCCCTCCTCTGTTTCACTTGATGCTGACGTTCTATTAAAGTTGAAAGTATAGAAGACATATGTTTACATAAAAAAAATCAATGTCTTCTATTCCTAAGAGCAAGTCTATTAAATTAAAGAACGCAAAGCAGCTCATGAGATATCTATAGGATGCGAGCAAGGGATTATCAAGACATAGAAAAAAGTAGAAAAAGGTAGATCTGAATGTGTAATCATATGAAAACACAGCTTTTCTGGTCTAATTTTCTTATTACTGGCAGAAATAAAGGTAGAACACTTCAGGGAAAGGCTTGAATGCTTCCTGTAAGAGGGTTATATCAAGCTGGGGGAGGCAGAGGAAAGGGAAGATAAAGATGCAAAGTAACGATCCCAATCTCTACAAGTTGCTATAGGACAGCTGCTCTGAAGCCAGTCTGGCACTTTTGAAATACAAATATTATCACAGCCAGTCAGGGTTGCAGGGCTTTAAAAACTTTAACCAGTGTTTAAAGTTTTAAAAGGAGGATTGCAAAGATGAAAGAAAAGGCATACTTTTTTTTTTTTTTAATTAAGATGTGTCCTGTATAAGAATGGGTAATTTTGTTTTCCTGCTAAAGCACTTTGGTTTTGCTTGCCTGCCTTTTGAGAAACTTGAAATGCCAGAAAGACACATTAAAAGTGCATATAAATAAATCTATTTTATTGCACAGTTTTTGAATAAAAGGACTGCCATTGTACCCTCAGATAATTAAGAACACGTATGACAAATTGTAAATAAAAGCCTGAATACACATCACATTTTATAGTCAAAGAACGGGAAGAATCATTATCCACTTCCTAATCTTATCTTTTAACTTTTAGATTTACAGCAGGTATTTAGCATGCTCTCTCTCAGTAAAATGCTAGGACCGTAAAGATTGATAAAACAAATCATCTCCAACTGGTCTAAGAGAAAACTGGATTTATATATGTGGAGGCACCTATGTTTTGTATAACACACAACAACGGAAATTTCCAACAAACAAGCATACATCATTCATAAATCCCACAGACAAGCACATTCTCAGCACTGAGTGAAATTTTGGGTGTAGACTACGATCTATGACGATGCTTATGAATGAAGATCGAGCTCTCAAATCCAGCTGTTTTCTATAAAACAGCTGAAATTGCATATGCAAAGTATGTGCTTTTGGATGGCACTAGTTGCTATCTGATGGCATGTGCAGTCACTACACACACACAAATGACTTGATTACCTTTGTAGCACTGTAAAGATTATTAGGAACAACTACGTTACATTTTCATTTTAAATGGTTTAACTCCAACTTTACACAAAATGTAACTCCTGCAGTATCAAAACAGTTATAACAAACTGATTATTTCTAAAATATTGTATCAACAGTAAGCTCTACACTTGGGTTTCTTGCACATAGTAAAGGGCTGTTTTCAGTCTGTCTTTTACAATAAATCTTTATGGGCAAGTATGAAAAATTTATGAGGGTTCTTCATGGGCTATATGAAATATGAAAAGACAAAAAGAATTGGAAGCAATCTATCAAATTTAATTTTGCAACTATCTTCATAAAGCACACAGGAGACTGCTGTGAAACATGTGAGCTGGGAAGAAAATGACATTTTTTCATATTTCTGTAACAAAAAATTGTATATGACTGAGCAAAGCTAATCATGAATATAAAACTGATAATAATCTCATTGCACAATAGATTTCAGTCATGTCTCTAGTTTACCGACACACGTATTTAACACATTTGCTTTTAGAAACAATACAATGCTTTTAGAAACAGTACAAATAACTGAATTTTTTGCCATCTTAGTGGCAGATCTTCAGCTTTAAGAGTCAAAATATTACCCCTCAATCTTATCATTGTTACAAATGTAAAGATGGCTGTAACAGAAACGGTGGTGAAAGATCATCTCTGTTTTTTGTTTACCCCCACCACCACCACTTGGAAACAGTCCATCCATAAACAGTTCTGCTGCTGTTTCTTTTTCATTCTTAGCTAATTAATACCTGCTAGATTTTACTAACAGTCTATTTTTGAAAGCTACAGAGGATCACTTGGCTTGTTATGAAATTAAAGCCTTTCACTTGATTACTCTTCTGAGCGCAGCAACACAGCAATGACAGCCCAAACGTGCGTAGCATTACCAATGCTAATTGCTACAGCAGCAGACCAGGCGTTTCTGAAGCTATCCAGATCCCAAGGCCATCTGAGAGTGATGGCATGGCCACAGTGTCTAATCACTGGCAGAAATTAGAGAGATGCTTTCTCTCCAGCAACGGATTTCTTCTGTCCCAAACATAAATCATTAACAAACAATTGATACTACAAAATCATGTGTCAAGTTGACTTTGAGCTATCAAAACATTGCAGCAATAGGGAGTGGCTTTTAAATGTGAAATTTCTAGTTAAAAAGTGAAATAATCTTCTGTTTAGTAAATAAAAACTTGGTAAATGTGGTTTTGAGGGGCATGCAAATACCCAAAACCAACTAAAAAATCCATTATGCTCTTTCTCCTTCCATCTTTACTCCCTTCATCTTCCCTTTCCTCCACCCTTGCCCTCAGAAAGATATAGTTGACCAAAATTAGCAGAAAAAAGACTGGAGTAGGAGAAACGCAAACTATATACCACTCCAGCAGTCCATCAGGGATTATTTGACGTGTCTTCCCATGCCTCAGGAAGCTGTGAGACTACGCAGCAATATGGAAAAGATTTGCTGCTGCCAACACTTGTGAAGCCTTTTAGTCTAAGGCTGCTGCAGCCCATGAGCACTGTTTGTTTATGAGTCTTGGCCAGTGAAATGTAATGGGGACTCGAGGATGCTACTGTGCATTGCACAGATTATTTAAAGGCTGTTCAAATCTGCAGCCAGCTTGTCACCTGGAGAAATATATATATATATATTTAAATAGACCTTCTTAACATTTTATACATTAAAAAGCATTATTTTGTATGTGTAAATTTTAAGCTTCTGATCTGGCATAATATTTTATGTCTCCTACTGACAAATTGTGCCAGCGTCAGATAGATGAAACAGCTGCTCCCACCCAAAGCAGTCTCATAAATATTTCATCGCCCTCTCGGTTTGCAGAAGGCTGGGTGATGTGACGTTCCCGTGGGAGCACCTCCGTGCCGTGACCCACAAGGCACACGTTGCTTTGCCCCTGGTTTTCTCTGGATGAGCCCTCAGTACCAGGGAGATCGGCGGCAAACAAGACTGACTACTCCAGAAAGAGGCCAGTAATTTGCTCTGGCACAGCCAGTGCGCTGCCAGCACCGAAGCTGGTTACACCGGGGGGTGCTGGGGACAGGGGCAGGCTCTGCTCCGAGCTTCTCCCCTGCCTGTCAAATACCACACACATAATGTGCATGCATGCATAGAAATAAAGTCCAGTGGTTCCCAGATGCTGGATGCAGTTGCTTTATGATGTGCAAAGTCTGGGTTTAGTGGGTTTCTCACCTGTATAAACCTTTGTCCCTATGCCCTTGACTACCTACAGCTCCTCAGATGGCACATCTGCACCGAAGCATCCTGAATGACAGCAGAAATTTTACTCAACCACTTCATGTGCAAAACACATCACTACCTTTACAGCACCAGCCCTGCCTCTTCATCACACCCAGGCGCACCATTAGTTCTCCTATGTCGATTTAGCTGTAGCAATATATGAATAATGCCTGGATACCTTTTTGAGGCACATGGTGGGAAGGGGGGAAAGGAGGGTCAGCAGTCCTGCATGAGGTGAAAAGGACCCCGAGTAGGACACCAACTTTAAACCCTAGGATTCTCCCAATCAATGTGAATGGTAATTAGGTTACTAGGTCACTGAATGCAGTTTTCATTAAAGGCTCATGTTTAATTTGAACTGCTTTTCCCTATAGGTATGGATTAATGCTTAAGTATCTCAAGAGAAGAAAGGCATTAGAAAGAGGTAATATTTTTTATTAGGCCAACCAATATACTTTAAAATGCAGATGTTTTTAGGCATGCTAATCTCTTCTCATGTCTCATTATTAGTCATTGTTTTCAGCAGACATTTATGTATTTATTTATTTATTTTAAGCCAGTGCTATTGATCTCTGGTTTAGTGGAGTTCTAATGTGTCCTTCCAATTCCTGACTAAAAGCTTCAATTATTTCCAGTAAAACTGGCAAGCTTTAATGTATATCCTTTATAAGAGTATAATGATATCAACATAAAACGAAACTTGACTTTACTATTCCCAATACACTTATACATCAGTAATCTCTCCATCATCTCTGATCTTTCGTATTAATGGTTCAATAATTAAACTGAGGAGCATGGATGATAAAGGATATCTTTGACCCATTGCTTTGTACACTGGTAATAAAGCAGATTTTCTAACATTTTCCAGATAGATAACTGTCAGATTTTTTTTTTAAATAGATTATCTTGAGCCATTTTCAGAAGTGCTCCCCTTAAGCTCCCCTTCAATATTCTGACCAGAAAAAGTCTTTCTGCTGATTTGGAAAGCTTTTCCTGCAAGTAGAAGGCTGTATTATCGGCAATGGGCTCTTCAGCAGATCCTGCAGTGCAAACAGATGTGCAAACCTATCTGGAGAGAAACACAGCTGGTGCTAGGGCCCCTGTGCCCACATAACATGTTTTTCAGATTGGCTCTAGTCCAGCCACACGAACATTGAAAAGCTGCTTTCTGATACCAGCATTAAATTTACTCTAAGCACGTGTTTGGACAGTTTTGGAGAATATGGTAAAATCTCTCTGATTAGGGTGCAAAGACCTCCAAATGTACCTCGTGCCTTGTTACACCTCTCGTCTCCTGAGCCAGCCTCAGTACCACCTGCTCCACACAGCGTGTGGTGCATGTTTAACCCCAGCCAACACCCAGGTACCATGTGGTCACCCGTCATGTTGCAGAGGTCTGACTTCAGCAATCTGGGATTCAAAATTACTACCCAATGGTGCTAATTCTTTCATTTAGTGTCTGAAAGTTGCACTGTATCGTGCTTATCTGTTACTCAAAACAAACCATTCCCCTAGGTCCTCTTTAATCGTCCCATATTTCCGTACCACTTATTTAGCTCTTATGAACACCTCTTTGCCACAGGGGTGGAGAATATGCATAGGTGAAATGAGCAGTCCTCTACACTTGATTAAGCATCATAAAACATAACCAACACGAGCACTTCATTTTTAAAAAACAGTTTTGCATGTGATTGATTGGGTGGCCTTAGCATCCCAGAAGAGAAAATTGTTGCCATGGCACCTTTATGGACATCCCAAGTCCAAAAATAATTATGTGAAAAGTAAAATATGCTTTACCTTTAAGAAATATTTGCAAAAAATGCAATTTTCTGGAAATTGCAATAACTCAGTAAGACAGACTTAGTAAAATAAATTCCTGTAACAATTCAGTTGACGGAAAGGTCCTCCTTCTATTGCAATGATTTGCCTTTGTTATTTTAGACACTACAAGAAACATCTTGTTCTCCTCATTCTTTTCATATCTGAAGCACACAAGAGGACAGCAACATGAGAGACTGTGTGCTGTGCCCAAGGACACAATGTTGAGTTAACTGACAAAACTTAGTGCCAAGTAGCCATGCTTCAACTGTCAACTATGTGTTAGATAAGTAGGGGTTTTTTACTGCATGAGCAAACAAACATCTCAGCTGCTTGATGAGTACTTGGCGAGACCATTAATCTAATGACAGAGGATGTATTTTAAACCCCTGGTTACTCATTACAAGATACAGCTCTAGACTTTACAAGCCTGATGTTGCAGGCAGTCTCTGGTCCAGGCAAGTGTTGCATTAATACCAAACCCATGTTTGGGGTGCAGCTCCAAGACACAGCTCTGCCAGCAAACCTGGCATCAGAGCACCCCAGCTACTCATCTGCCATCTCTGCCACAACTCACTGTCACCTCCCCAGGTCTCTGATAAAACCACTTTGGGTTAGAGCTGCAAATCACACCACTGAGCTGAAATGCCAACAACGCAGTATTATTTTAACCCAGATCAGTTTACTGACTCTCTTGAGAGCATGGCCCCACCAACAGTGGTATCTGCAAAACCAGGGCACCAGCAAGTTCTAGGGGCTGGCAACTCTACCCTGGTTAGCTACCAATGGCAGCAAGTCATCCAAACGCACACTTATGAGGCTGGGATAGCAACTGTCTTCCTTCAGAGACATCAGGCAGCCCTAACGCCAACAGTCCTGGCATATCAGTGGTTCCCCTTGCTTTTGGTGCTGCTTTCAGCTGAAATGAGCACACAGGGCACGGAGATGCCAAAAAATACTTCAGAGTTCAGGTTGTTTCCGTAAACATCTGAGAACACAAATGCTTTCAGCTATGCTGGGCAAGATACTGTTGAGATCATCTCACTAGTACCATTGTCAGTGGTCAGATTTAATTTAGAGTTTTGACCAGAAAGTTTGCAATACTGCCTGCTTCTGTATATACAGACACTGGGTAATTATAGGAGATGGGCAGTTTGCACGGATGAAGAGAACTGGCAGAAGCATGCAGCTCAGAAGAGGTCAGGTGGGTATATGCAATCCTTCATTAATAAGAAACAAGATAGCCTTTGCAGAAAATCAGTCAGCCCTGGTACCTTCGTCAGCTGCTGCTCGGAGGGAAAGCCCAAACCAAACACAGTATTTGCTCTGCTGTCCGCCCACTGGCCAAACTTCTGCGATGTTTTAGTGAAGGTCATGTTGGGTGTGATTGTGCTGTTTATGATCACCTGTTTAAAAACAGATCAAAAAAAGAATTAAAAAGTAGAAGACACATCGGAAATGCATATCCTAGCAACGATATCATCCAAAGCAATTAGCAGTCTAAATTGGGAAATTGCTGTATTCAGAAGATGTTTTCCCAAAACAAAACAGTTTCTATCTTGTTTTACTTCATGCAGGAATTTTGATGTTTTGTCTTCTTTTTCCAAAGCACTGTCACGGTCCTAGAATTAAACACTGCTGCAGGAACGTCACTGAACTCAAAGCAACAGCAGGGACAGGACCTATCAAATTACCCTGGCAGAAATGCCGATGCAAAATCCTCTTTTTTCAGTGTTACAAAGGCACACGGCTACTCCCACCACCCCACAGGGTACCTGGGAAGGCCCGAGGCCTCCAAGCAGGGTGTCCACCAGCAACACCTGCCCTCAGACTGGAAGAGCAAAGAGATATTTCTGCATTTCTCCATCTGGCCTCAGGCCTCCACAGGCAGGATGCCTGAGACATGTCAGAAATTAAAAAAAAAAAAAACAAAAAACAAAAAACAAGACAAAGAGAAACTGATAGCTTAATAATGAGTTTAACTTGGGAGGGTAGTGAAGTGCATCACTAACAACACATATGCGGTATCAAATGTGGGCCTTGACAAATATTCTGCCACTTTACACAAGTTAACGAATATCTGCTTCACCACCAGCAACCTTGAAAAGCAACAGTGGTTCTTGTAATTAAAGGAACAGCCAACATGAGGAAGGCTGTTGGGATGAAGTCTCTAAGGAACTTAGTAGAACAAGCATAAAATGTAATCTTGCAAAACGGAATGAGATATACACCAGTTCCTTATCAAAAATCTTAACTTTATTTTCAAGACACATCATTGTATGAGTCTGGAGACTCCTTCCCCTGGAAATTAATTCATGTACAATGTTCTTTCTGCTAACAGAATAGTAGCTTTCTTTAGTAATGGGTACCATCATTTCCCATATGCAAATTATGCAGTAATTAAGCCAAATCTGTGGGACAGTTTAATTAACATCATCAGGAAGTATCCTGGCAACATCATTTACTATGTATTCCAAGTAGTTTTTTTCCTAAGCTATCATTTACATTTAGCAAAAAGTGTGAATTAAATTTAGCAGAGAAAGATCATTACTGGCCTCTGTCCCCTCCCTAACTTCTGACCTCTGTGCTGAATGCTTTTATTTGCTTTCGTAGAAAGGCTCAACTTCAGTGGTTCCCTCTTTTTGCATCATCACTTTCAAATAAACATACAATTTTCTGCCATTTACTGCCATTCCCTACCACTGAAAGTTTCACCAAAAGGATAAAATGATGGCCAGGTGGCTGATGCTCCTGAAATTGTTTTTTGCATGGGAAGAATCAGGGAAGAAAGGGGGAGAGGTGACTCTGCCAGCAGCGCTGGCCAACACACACCATACAGACATCAGCTTTCAGGGTCGAAACATCTTTTTGAATGGCCAGTTGACAGGCCGGGGTATAGGCAAAGCTGCCCAGATGTACTCTCCTCCTGCGAAGTCACATAACAGAAAAACAGCCAATATAAAACCTGAGTGTAATTTCAGAGATTTAAATTAAAAGAAAATACAATATTTTATGTGGGGTTTATGACAATGCAAAGGGAGTATGATGATACAGGGATTGTGTCACACAGAGAGTCACAAGAACAGGAGGAAAAGCTACCACCAACCCAGAAAAATCAGGATGCTTTCCAAAAACTTTAAGCAAAGTTCTATATGTATATTTCTTTTAAAATCTTACATCAGACAGATAACTACTTAGAAATGTTTAGCTTCTCAAGTTACAGAATTTGTTTTAGAAGTTCTGAAATACCCAGAAATTTCAAGTGATAAAAAGTATTACTTCAATCCTACTGTGCCAATCAAATTAGACATCTGTGGGGAAAAACTAATAAAATGACACATGTTATTGAAAGGCAAAATCCTCACTCACCGGAAGCAGACTCCAAGAAGAATAAAATTCTTCTGTACCTCCTACAATAATCATTGAGCAAATACAAATATATAAAAAACTCACACCAAAGATACCTTTTAGATCACAGTCCAATATTATCAAAGAAGCGATAAAAGGAATAACGAAGCCTGCAAACTGTAAACCAAGAGACATCTCATTGAGCAATGAAATGAACTACATTAGCTTAGCACCTTAGAGGTTAATTTTTCCTCTAGCCAGTGCAGAATCCAAGAAAAGGTTGTGGTGATCACACACCTTCAAGAAACTGACAGCTCATCTGTTAAATTTATAATAAGCTGCAATTAGTGAAACTGCCTGGAAGCCGGCTCTACCTTTTTTTTCTTTAAATCCTCCTCTGTCAGTCAGGCATTTCAGAAATGCTGCGTTCCTACGGAGAATTGAAAACCTAAGTAAAAGCTTAGGAGATTAAATCAGAGCTCATGGAAACCATTCAGAGGAGCTGTATGCTGCAGGTACATCACACTTACCCACCCAGTCTTCCTCTCCATCCTCACCCCCTCACCCCATCACACTTGCAGGAAGATGCTGTAACATTAAACTTTGGGAGCCACAGCCTGTACATTCACTTCCCATGTAAATCCGGTCATCATTTCAGAGCAGGGATACTACATTGGCCAAACAATCATGTTGGTTGTGTTTAGGAGAAAGAAAGGGTGTTATGATTTCAAAGAACAATGAAAAGGGAGGCTTGCAAGTGGCCCTGCCAGGTAACCCAGCCTATCCCCCCTCCCAGAGCTGGCTCACCCTTGGCTACATGAGACCAGAAGTAAAGTACTCCCCACCACTCCTCCATCTCTGGGGCAGAAGGTCTCATGGTGGGTTGACCCCGGCTAGATGCCAGGTGCCCACCAAAGCCACTCTATCACTCCCCTCCTCAACCGGATAGGGGAGAGAAAATATAACAAAAGGCTTGTGGGTTGAGATAAGGACAGGGAGATCACTCAGCAGTTACTGTCATGGGGAAAACAGACTCAACTTGATGAATTTAGTTTAATTTATTGCCAATCAAATTGGAGTAGGGCAATGAGAAACAAAACCTAAATCTTAAAACACCTTCCCCTCACCCCTCCCTTCTTCCCAGGCTTAATTTTACTCCTGATTTCTCTACCTCCTCCCCCCGAGCAGCGCAGCGGGACAGGGAATGGGGGTCACAGTCAGTTCATCACACGTTGTCTCTGCTGCCCCTTCCTCCTCAGGGGGAGGACTCCTCACACTCTTCCCCTGCTCCAGCATGGGGTCCCTCCCACCAGAGACAGTCCTCCATGAACTTCAATGTGAGTCCTTCCCACGGGTTAGAGTTCTTCATGAACTGCTCCAGCATAGGTCCCTTTCACAGGGTGCAGTCCTTCAGAAGCAGACTGTGTGGACTCCTCTCTCCATGGGGCCACAGGTCCTGCCAGAAGCCTTCTCCAGCATGGGCTTCCCATGGGGTCACAGCCTCCTTTGGGCATCCATCTGCTCCAGTGTGGGGTCCTCCATGGGCTGCACGTGGACATCTCCTCCACTGTGGACCTCCATGGGCTGCAGGGGGACTGCCTACCTCACCATGGATTTTACCACAGGCTGCAGGGGAATCTCTGCTCCAGCACCTGGAGCACCTCCTCCCCCTCCTTCTTCACTGAACTTGGTGTCTGCAGAGTTGCTCGTCTCACATATTCTCACTCCTCTCTCTGGTTGCAGTTGCACAAGTTTCCACACCCCCACCCCGCTTCTTAAATACGTTACCCCAGAGGCACTACCACCATCGCTGATGGGCTCAGCCTCGTTCAGCGGCGAGTCCATCTTGGAGCTGGCTGGCATTGGCTCTATCAGACACAGGGGAAGCTTCTAGCTTTTAGCTTCACAGAAGCCACCCCTGTAACCTCTCCACTAAGAAAACCTTGACACGCAAACCCAATACAGGTCTCCAGCTGGTGCAGAAGGCAGGGGAAGCCTTTGGGTCCACCACAAGAGGAATGTTCAACCAAATCGGGAAAATTTTCTTTTTTCATGAGAGGATGAGCCACAATTTTCAGTTTCAAAGGAAGAAGGAGTTGAGAGGAAGAGTACAGAAGGGAAAGAACATATTTAAAAGCTGCTACAGGCAGGATGAACCCGTGGGCTCTTTTCCACCCCTAACTGTATTCCAGTATTATAATTCTATAAGAAAATGCAACTCATCAATTCAAATGGGCTCTTATGAAATAACTTTGCATATGGTCCTCATTCGTATAATATGCACATGGTGCAATCTTGGCTGCATCAGGAAACGGAACAAAACTTGTGGACTTTCATCCAGGGTAATGGATTCAAAAGACAAACTACTCTCTAATCAAATGCAATCAATCCCTGAAGTGGTTAAAGAATTCTCCCTAAAGACAAAGGCAAAGAGGAGCGTAATATAACAAGCACCTTACAGAATAATAAACGCATTCATCATCCTGAGTTGTCTACATGCAGTTTAAAAAAATATCTGCCTTTGCGCTCATCTACATGCAAGCATATCAGATGGCGAATGTTCCTGATACATCCACATAAGCCAAACAAAATCTCACACTAATTTCACTTCCTTTGAGAGAAAAAACAATCCTGACAGATCTAAATTTTTATTTAAAGATGACACAGAAGAATTTTCACAGTACAAGGTAGCACTACATCAACCAGAAATGACTCCAGACATTTAGAGGCACACCGGGTATATTCATCAGAAAAAAGTGAATGCAAATAAGCTGGCATAGAGCAGAACATTCATAGGCTGTAACACACCCATCCCACTGCCTTCCCACGGAGAGAAACTGCCAAATAAATCAAGCAGAGAGCAGTCACAAGATGACCTGAGTGCGTAGAATGAAAAAAAAAAAGGTATTGGCAGCTCATGCCACTTGTAATACATGAACAGTGCCCATACAGACAAGCTGCCATTTCTTTTAGGGGGTGCTTCGAGTATTTAAAGGGTTCCCCTCCCACACTCCCCATATCACAACACCACACTAAAGAGGCAAAGCCGATGTGGCTCCTGAAAACACATTTTCCCAAGTCACTGTTTCATTAACATAAGGTGAATGTGCATGCCGGCTGGCCGGAGTGCAGAGGGAGTGGAGCTGGAGCAGCACACAGGGGTTTGCCATCTTGGCTCACAGCATATGCCCTGGTTGCATCGGTCCTGGCTTGCCAGATTTGCAAGAGGGAAAAGAAGAGATGAGAGCAAGCTCAGCTCCAAGGGGAGGAGAGCAGTAATTGTGGTGGGCATTTGGCAGAGCCACCAGCACAGTCCTGGAGAGGAGGGCCGATGTGTCAGCAGGAATCGGCCAGGACGCTTCCTCTGATGAGACACTCACCAAAGAGGATGATGAGCCAATGCAGCCAGCCCTGTCAAAAGCATCTCTACCTGGGAAAAGACTGAAATAACAGCTATGAAATAGTGAATTAATATATTACCCAATGTATTTTGGAACTGCGTTAAATTAAATCAGAAGAGGGACCCTTATTCTGGGACAAGAGTGTCAGATTAGGAATTATTCTGGAATTTTCCCTTTAAATTCACATCACCTGTTACTCTGAAGTAACCTTACCTCCAGAAAAGCTCCAAGGCTCATGACCATAGGATCTACTCATTAGGAAGTCACTACATTAAAATCTCCCCATTTCATTTTCACACCTCTGAATATGCGCTTTGCAGTTTGCAGACCTTGTGAAATCTAATTTCCCCAACCCACCAGGCTGCTAATCTTCAGTGAAGATGTGTCCCAGTCTGAAAACAGAATTGAAGAGGGAAAGAAGCTGCTAATCCTCTGGCCACAGCTATCACAGGCTCAGCAGGTTCTTCCAGCTCATCAAGTCAACACGAATCAGAAGGGCTTGTGACACTGGATGTGGAGATGAGGAGACAGGGATGGCTTTGCAGAGAAGTTCTCCCTCTAATCCCAAATGTTCAACTACTCCAACATGGAATTAGCCTGCCTATGTTTCCGTGATTTGCACTATCCTTCATGACCTACCATCCTCCATGTCTCTGCTGATAGCTTCTGGGCTTACATGTAACAACTTTTCACAAATATGTCACTGGTGATAAACTGATGATCTCATTTCTAGACCTACAAATCCAGCACACACATACATGCTGTTAATCAAGACAGTGCTATTAAAGGGAAAAAAAGAGTCCTTTGCTGAGGCTACCTAACAGAGTAGAGCAGAAGCAGCACAAACACACTCACAGCAGCGTAAGAACTTGGGGATGAAAGAAAGAACAGCCTTTGGCCAAAACAGTGAACCTGTAATGCAGGAGGATTAATTATAATTGTTTTACAAATCAGGGCCAGCATATGTGATCAAATCTTTCTCCTCACCCTTCCTGCTAAGTCTTTGTAGAAGGTCCTTAAAAAAAGAAAGCCTGGAAAAACTGAAAGTAGCAGGGGCATTTGTTCTAGCTTTGCTTTATCTGCTGCACCTGACACATACGGGGTGCTTTACCTGGGACAGGGTGAGGGTATGGATTAATTAGATTGGAAGCACTGTAAACAGATGTTAAGAAGAGCACTGAGTGTCTCCGTTTTGCTGTTCCTCCTGCTCCGCTCCACCATTTATGCATGACTGGGAGGGCCCAGAGCACAGGGTAGGCAACACTTGGCAAGACATCTACTACCTGCCTCTCGCTCTGGGTACCCATCATTTTATCCCTACAGTGCCAGTAAGCCTGGCCAGCTACTGCTTTTCAAGAATTACTGTTCTACACAGTTAACCAGGACAGTAGTTGTTTCACCCATTGATGGACTCATGTATTTCTGCAGGAGGCAGGAGAGGAAGGGAAACTGCAGTGATTCATCCGCACTCTGCAAAAAGGAAGATGCCAGGATGCCTTGCAAGCTGCAGAGAACTTGCTGCAGTCCAAAGCATTTATTTCCCAACCTTCCTCTGCGGAGAGGAGATTCACCTTTTATGGATAAAGTATCTCACACGTTGTTGCTGCTGCTTGCTTTGTGGGGAAAAGGGCCATTTCTACAGTTGCACATAGCTTTTTTTTCCTTGCATCACCTTGCATTCCCAGGATAATTCAATGAATGATGAGGTTCATTTTTAACCCCAAAAGCCAACAAATCAAACAAAACCCATGCAGCTCTTGTCCTCCTTCATGAAAAGAGATGTAAAAATAGCCCCTCCTCTCCAATAAAAAGACTAATAACTGTTTTTCCTCTGGTAAAATATTTCTGTGTAAAGCCCTCACTGAGAACCTGTCTAAATGCAACAAAAGCGAGTTCATGATTATGTGAATTCTATTAAGTGAATCTCCTGCTACACCTACTCCACTGTGCTCTTTTTCTTCCCAAGGTAATTAACATCTCTGCAGAGTTGGCTTCCCACCTCCTCCACCCAGTCTAAATCTCTAAATTCTCCTATTTTTGCTTTGACATCTGACTAGAATTTTTTTTCCTTTTAGGCACAGCACACACATCCACCCACCCACACGATTCAAAGCACCAGCAGCTGCTTCATGAAGAAAATCTACAGCAAGGATTTTCAAACCCTCTACGCTGGAACAAATTGTTACCCAGGAATTTCATGCAACATTTTACAAAATATATAAAACAAGATGCTTGTGTGTTATTTTCACATGAAAAATAAGATTTCTAACTTATCACAGACAGGCAGAAGAATACAGTGGAGGCTCTTCATCTTTTCCTAGTGACTAAAATTGGGGTGAGGGAGAAGGTTGCATTCTCTACAATTAGATACAATTAAAAAAACCCCCCATAGTTATATCACATTCACGCTTTGAAGGATTTAATAAAAGCATATAGTCTTTGTATAGAGCATAACCACATCCCTATATGAATAATTTAAGTACTCATCATTTTCTGCATCCTTCTAGCTGTATGACAACAGCTTCACTTAAGCTTGAAGGTCCCTTTGCAGAGGTCAGAAATGGTGTGGCCACATGGCATTGTTAAAGACTCCTCTACTCTTTAACAAGCTACACACCCCAGGGAGCAGTCAGCAATGGGATAGCTTACCACTTCCTCTCTAAAATCTGGAAAAACTGTCCCTGGCATGAGCAATGGCCAAGAAGGGCAGGTACATTATTTTTAGGAGATGACAGGATCTACCTGGCATCTTCTGTAGCACCTCAAAGTGATCACTGTTAAGACGACATTCAAGTGCAACCAGATCTAGCAACACTTAGGAGCAATACACTCAGGTAACTGCAGATACAAAGTATCTCTGAGCTAATATAAAATATCAGTCCTTCTGCACCTTCAGAAATGCCTCATCCCTTATTTTGCTGTTAGAAAATAAAGCTAGGTGGAGGTTAGCTGGGTCTCACGCGATCATCTGTGCACTCAGGGAGAATCAGCTTTGAACTTCAGCTAGTATTTAATGGTTGACAGTCATTTATACTATTCCTCATTTTCCACCTAACAACCCCTGTGCCATTGGATGCGACTTCACAATCCAGAATGAAGAAAGAAGTGATGTTTGGGTTTTTTTTTTTTTCTTTTAAAACTAGGAAATATTGCCTTGAATTATGTTTGATGCTCAAATTTTAAGAATACACAATGCAGTGTAGTTTATTTATAAACTCCATCTGGCATGAATTGATTAGCACGTCTGATACATTAACTCTCCAAATAAATAGGGATTTCCAAGTATTAGATACCTCTGGCACTACAGCAGGGGGAGAGAAGGGAACAAATAATTTACATAACAGTTTCAGTGGACAAGCAATCCTTAGAGTTTCATAAAGCACAGTTTATAGGAATTATTCTTTATTACTTTCAGTAGCTGAACTTAAAAAAAGAGGGAGTAAAAATCCCACATTAGGAAACCAACAGCTAACCAGTGCTGCATTTATTGCAATTCTTGACGGAAGTCCCTAATACCCTGGGAGGAGGCTGTGGAAGGGTCGAGGGGATGAAGCATGTGCTCAGTTCACCTGTGAGCACAAGGTTCCTCAGCCCCCTTATATTTTGGAAGAAAATGGCAGCACAATGCAAAACCTGCAAGCAAGGTGAGCACCACTGTGCTCCCTGGGGTCTGGTGAGCAGGTATGGAAGATTTTACCATCTATAAATTCACTTATTTCAGTCTCGTCCCACAGGTTTTGCTTTAATCAGCTAATGAAACCAAAAAGATGAGGGAAAGCATCTGTAAACTCTACCATGTTGTGCCTGTGTTGACGATACTAACAAAAACTTTGATTTTTTTCTCAATTTTCAGCTAACTACAAGCATGGATTATTTTCACCAAAAATTTGTTCAAGATTCTTCAAAATCTTTGCTAAGTTCAAAGACCATGACCTAAACTAGGCATTCTTTGCTTGATTCCAGGTTTCTTTACAGTAACGTCCCATGGTTCAACTAACTTCTCTGGCAGTTCAGATGCCACATTCATACTGGAGTCTTGTGATCAGAAACAACTCTGTGTGAGGCAGTTACATGCTGCAGCACTTTTACAGAGCCTTTCTGAGAAATTTTATGGAGAGATTTTAAAAAGGAAAAATCTGCCCAGACCAAAGTTTCCCTACTTGCTGGCAAGTGGTACAGCAAGAAATCCTCTACCATGGATTTTTAGCTTTTCCTTTTTTTTTTTTTTTTAAGTAATAAATTGTGTTTCTGAAAAGGTTTCTGCAACCTCCAGAGTTCAGTTGTGTGCAGTCTTTCCAGAGCCAGTGACACATGCACACATTGTACATACAAGTAGAAAAATGAGCCAGATAGGATCAAACAGTGGCAGATGTGCTTCTGTTCTTCTGTCAAGGATACAGCTGTTGCCAGCAATTTGTTATCTTTTCTCCTAAGCTTACTAACTGGCTTCTGAAGGATTTACTTCCAGAAATAATCCAGACAATAAACAGAGGATTTTTCACATTTCAAAGTTAATAACTTGGAAAGAGATTAATACAGAAACATTTAAGTGATATGAGTTCTACAGCTCCAGGCTTTTATTTTTTTTTTAAACCAACACTCATCCTCAGCAGATGATCATGATTTCTGGTTGATGTAGTCTCAAGAGACCCACCAAATTTCCTGGCATTTACTTTGCTCCATTTCTCAGCTTTTGACAAGCTCTCTTTCACCTGAAGCTCCAGGTCTTGTTTGTGCAAACATTTTTAATTTTTCTTTCCATTCCCAGCTAATCTCCACCAGTATTAGCAATTCTGAAATTACCACTGCAGTTAAGCCCTAACAGTAATGTTTAATCCTCTGAACACTCAGGGACATATCCACACAAGTACATCCAATGCTACTTACTCTACCTATCTAAACCAGTCTTGGCAACTGTTGAAAATTATCCTGCGGACACAACTCCAGGCAATGTACTATCCTCCCAATTATTAAATCCTGCACCTCTCCTCAGCCTGAATTTCTGAATACTTGATATCACCGTAAACATATAAAGGATGATGCAAGCAGGTAGTCTCATCCTTGGCTGACAGCTCCTCTTCTCCTTTATGCTTTATTTCTTCATCACCAAATTCCAAAGAAGATGTTCTTAAGTTATTTTAACGTCTAGAGAGAAACAAAAACTCAAGTAACTGTAGTCAAGCCAAGGACATCACAAACATAGACAACACAAGTATTTTAAGATCATTGGGGACTGTTATTTCCTTAATTTCATTCACTCTTGTTTCAAAGATGACTTTGAGAAGAATGTGAAGTCCTCGTCTATGTAGCAGAAGGATCCAGTGCATGCCTCAGTGTGCCCACCCCACATAGATACTGATCCTTGTTTTAAAATGTGCATATAATTTTCTATTTGCATCTGTCCTGCTTCAACTTCCATTAACCCCAACATTCACATTTCTCTTTGATGCTCCACAGGCCGAAGGATTTATGCCTGCACAGGACCGCTTTGGAGTGTAACACTCTGGTCACGCCACACACCTTCGAGGTGCCCGACCTGCCACCCCATGCAGACACCCTCCTGCTGCTACACCTGCACCCGGGCTCAGGGCTGCTGCTGACCCAGCGCCGACACCCCAGCCTTCACCGGAGCAGCAACTTCTGCCTAGGAGGCATCACCCACTGACGGCAAGTTTTCCTTAAATTCAGAGTTCTCTGATTCAAAGTGATGCTAAAAATTCTGGAAGTTGCATCACCACAACTCTAACATCTTTAAATGAAAACAGGAAATAGGTATTAAAAATATTAACTATTTACTGCAAGTTGTTTCACTGTCTGAGTGAGAGATCGGTTCCAGCTTAGTCTAGGCCGGTGCACTATGACCTGGGGCAGGACAGATGTTCTCCTGCTCTTAATCTGGTCATCACACAAAACGAAGAAGAACTCTACAAAAGGAGCAGCTGCCTCTCAGAGAGCAGCCCGATCCGGCTTAATTCTTTACAGCAACACCAAGCCCAAAAGGGACTGCAAGAAGCAGCTAGAGACTCTCCAGGCATCTTTTACAAAGCACTTTGTTTAGCACAATTGGTACTAGACTACGGCTCCGGCAGACGAGCATCGTTCTCCAGCACAGGCTGGGAAATCTGAACTGGGAAAAGTCCACACTGCAGCTGCCTTACGAAGCAAACACATCTGATGAGAGTGACTAAATGGCTTCAAATTGTTTTAAAGGCTCTACTATGGATTCACAATATATACACACTGATATTATTATAGTTGCTCTGTCTCAACAGTAAAGTACTTATCTATTATATGATGTATATATAAAAATCATAAAACCACAACTAATGTTTTTACTTAATAGTCATCTCGCTAGCATAAAAGCAATGAGATGTTTATTATAACATACACACAAACTATGCACACTGGAAGACAGGACTATGCATTAAAATTGTATTTTATACCATGTTTTTCTATTTCAAAAGATGTTCTTCCTTTATGTGGGGGGTTAATTAGTACCATTTGTTGGAATTACTCTTTTATGGCTCTAGTATCATTTCCAGTGCTAATAATCATGTTGAAATTAGTTCAAATAGTTCATGACACACATAACATACTATGATGAAGAGAAGATGAAGGCCATCAAATATGCTCAAATTTCTGTAACACGCTAATCAGCCAGACCAGTACTGGAAATCTTTTCTTATGGCATATGAAGGTTTCTTTTGTCGACAGGTATGGACAAGAAAGCAGGAATATTGGATCTGTCAACTCAGAACTCCAAAGGTCAAAACCTGGTCACCTTTCCACCAGCTTACCCTAATGCGGCATCACCCTTAAGGTGGGATATGTCTTTTGGTCTCTTCAAACAGTAACAAGTGTCACACGCTGCCTTTTTGATGAAAGGTCCTTTTCATGTTGGTTCTCAGTATCAGAAATATAAGTACTATTGAGGTCATGCTCCCCCCACATCCCTGTTTCATGGTTGGCACTCTTTCTGGGACAACCAGAAAAGAAGTGATTTCCCACCCAGCCTGGAAGAAACAGCATGAAAGGCAAAAAAGAGCACGGCAGAAAAAGTTTTGAAAAGAAATATCCATCTCAGTTACCCAACAGTGAAAAAAAAAAGCCTTGAGAAGCTGGAATAAAAAATATTTTCTGCTAATTTAATCAGATTTTACTAACAGAGACTCTCTGGGAATGATAGTCCTGCCAGTGTTGCAGTCAGCAAAATAATCTTCAGGGCGAGGAGTGGGACTTCTTGGCATTTCAGCAGGCACAGGGCAGCTGGCTCGGACCCCAGCAGCACCGCTCTCCTCCAGGATGCACACAGCACACAGCACTCCTGACAAGTGATGGCCATAAATAAAACTAGGCCAGGCAAAACTGGAAATAAAAGAATCTCCGTCCCTTTGAAAAAACACACATATATGCTCACCCACACCTTTCAAAATCATAGCACTTAATTCAGGATTTCTCTATACACATTAAAAGAAAAGGCAACACACCACTTTGCTAGGTCACTCACTTGTCATGTACTTTTACATCCCTTTATCTTTGGCTACCCAAGGCTGTAAAACATCCTCTGATGATTTCATTACAAAATTATTAAACCTGAAAATTTAGGTAGTTTAAAAAATTAGGTATTTAAAAAAAAATTGTGTTTAAAAAATAGAAAACATGGTACATCACTCCACCTAATTCACTGAGCACAGGGTCAGGTGAACACACACTGATACTCTGAATGCCAAGAGGGAAGGCGATGTTGTGATCGTTCCTGCTACACGTTATCGCAAAACAGATCCATGAGGTCTTAGAGGCACAGTTAAATGCTGCCAGACCAATGCAGGCCCCTGGCAAGGTATGAATTGCCAGAAGCCTTTTTTAATTCGGTGCCAAAAATTTTGTAATATCTAAATTACTTGGTAGGTTTTTCCTGAGAAAAAGTTGCTGTTGGTTTAATGGATGAATTTACGTCAATGAAAGAAAAAAAAAGAACATAAAGAACTAGCCAGATGAAGGAATTTCATCCGTGTTACCATACCCTGCAATTTTTTTCCTGTGAAAGGAAAGCTTCTTAAATCTAAGAGTCACCTTTTGGCAAAATACTCTAGGATATTTTTAACAACTATGTCTTAAAATAATTCCATTTCCACGGGCAAAGAAAATGATTTGTTTTGAGTCTCTGAACACAGCACTGGAAGAACTCCGAATTTCCTCTCCATGTGCTGAAGATGCCTGCCTCCAGTCGTGAGAACAAAAAAAGCGTGGTCATAAAGAGGTGGGCAGCTATTAAATTAGGTAGCAATTAGGACTGGTACAGGAACTGAGAAAGCCAGAAAAACATGAAATATTAGCAGATTTACATATCATCCCTTCTTACCTCCCTAAATATCTCCTACCACATGCTGGTGGGGCTCTGTCCCTGCCAGCTTCATTCTGCTCTGGAAATCATACTGTCCATTCTTGCTGTGACACTCACTGATAGATCCCATTATAAGGGCATATATGCCACTTAATCAAACAGCTTCATCATACTATATAATGCACTGTACTGACTTTGGGGAACATTATGTGAATACTGATTGGCAAAATTTGGCCCATATTCTTATTATTACTAATCGCAATTTACTTCAGAAATACACCCACTGATTTTGCTTTCCCAGCACAGCAATTTTTCTGGTTCTATCTTTGATACTTTCACACACATGCCCAACTTAGCTGCTGATCTTCAGTATTCAAGGTAATTGTTAGGTAATAAACTCTTTTAAATGATCTAGCAACTGAAAATGAGTGTCTGATGACATTTTTTTTTTTTCTCTGAAACACAAAGTCTTTGCTTCTGTATCATGTATTTACCCAAATTACTATTGCAAACTATTAATCTTTTTAACCCTGATTTTAATTCTTTCTAGTCATCTGTTTAAGCATCTCACAGAGACAACTTAGGACTGGCATGAGATGACTCTTCCTGTGTCACGTCACTTTGCTGCTGCCTTCTCAGAATGTCTCACTACACACTTTATTGCTGGCTATTAATTTTCACGATAGCTTTATGTTCCTTATTAACAACTTATTTCTCAAAAGATAAAAATTATGCTGTTTCAATCACAGGTTCTGTAGAAATACGACTTCTGAACATTTAAAAATGAGGACAGAAGCTTGTTTCTGAGGGATTATATTTCCTTCTCAAATTCTATACAGAAGCAAGTTTCTCAACCTTTCCCCCCTGTCTATATTGTTTGGATAACACATATTTCCAATTTATAAAAAATAAACAAAACCACCAACAAGGGCACTACCATGCATTATTCCAGAGGACGACAAAGGATATCAGTCTGAGTAATTTTTGTGCTTTCAAACTTTCTTTTCGCCTCTACAAGGCAGAATAATGTAGGTCACTTTTAATGAGGAGCCCTGTGTGTGGCCTTCCCCACACACTACACAGCAATTGGGCACTTACAAGTTCAAGCTCTCCCTGCATCATCACTGTATTTTGTCATTTTTCAACAGGGTTGACTTTTGCCCACAATGCTGGGCACTTTCATATAGTGAAGTCTCTTGGCTGCCTCATTAACTCTGAATCAGTGTGTGCCCTTGCATTTTACTGTATCGTTTCCTCCAGCATTCATTATGCTGCAGTTTAAACAGCCTCTGGCTAGAAACCTCTTAAAACATCATGATGAAATTACTTTCTCGACAACATACAAGTCAATTATAAGGTAATTAAAAGATATACTAATCTATTCCTTTGTTTGGTAATGGTATCTTGGTTAAGATCATCCAGTGCATACTTGTATGGTATCTGTGAAATCTTTTTGCTATAAATTGTAAGCTATTGTCCACAGCACCTGTTTTTCTGTGAAAGACCCAGGAATACCTGTTCTCTTCTAGCTTTGCAAACATGAGAAATTAAAGTGGTACAAGCTGCTTTGAACCTGGGGTCTCCACTTTTCAGTGCTTGAGTCCCCAGGCATTTCCATGGGGTTTTTATGTCATTGGGCTGGGAGGATTTGGAAGAAACCTGGCACCTGGAAGGCGTATGCTCTTGCCTGGCTGCCTTCCATCATATCGGACTCCTGGTTTTCAGCACGAGCCTCTTGCATATCCCTCTGCAAGGGAAGAGTTAAGCTCCCTTGACTTCACTCTGCTCCCTACCTTTACCCTACTCCCTTTTCATCCCATTTTCGTCTTTGCTGCAATGTCTGTCTTCACCACCTCCGTATGTACCAGCCAGGCCCTTCTGCCCTTCCCCACCACTTGGCAAAGGGGTAAGGACCCAAAGGCAGCATCCTACTGTGCCAGGCAGCAGAGTCAAGCAGCAACCCTGCCCCCCTGCCAGCCACGCTCACAAAATGAGCGAGTTCCCAAGAACTCACTGAGCCTTTAAACACCTGGGCTCAGTGGTTCCCTTAATCCCCTGCTTCAGCCCACTCCTAAATCTTCCTGCTCCCCTCCACCCTGTGGCACCCCTCCTCACCCACCTGTGCCCTGGGGGTTTGGGGACAAGGGACAGGGACCTGCCAGGAAGAAGGGGACAGGCTATGCCTGTTGGGAGAAGAGAGGCTGAAGAGCAGGAGATTCTGGAACTTCAGGGACAGTAGCAGCAGCCTGAGGAAGCCACTCCTGTGAGAATCGCAGCCCATCGGGTTGGTGGTGCATCAGAAGGAAACTAAATACTCATCAGGTTGACATCATGCAGCCTGCCCCATGCTCTGCATGACAGCAGTGCTAATGGGTTTCAGCAGCCCTATGCTACTCCACACACTTGCAATTCAACATGCTGCCCAGAATGACACGTTGAATGCTAAAAGTAAAATAAAGCTTATGCAACTGGGTAATGAACAATGTTTAAGTGAAGTGCCCTGTATTCTTGAACATTTAAAAATATTTTTATTGTTACTATGTAATGTCAATATAAGGTAAAAAAAACCCCAAATTAATCCAACAGCTGCATATGAGTTGGATTTAAGTGAGATTTCTCTGCAAGCCAATATGCATTGTATATATTTGCCTAAAATAAACTGTTAGAACAGCCCCTTTGCAGTTCAGACAAGGATGGAATGTTGTAAGAGCTACATGTCCTTCATCACCAGCTTCCTTTAATTTACTTGACATTCAGCTTTTTTGCCTTTAAAACAGAGATAACTTCTGCCCGCAGTGATGCTGTGATGCTAATCCATCTGGTATTTGCCAGTACAAGAAAGACTATATTCTAATAAGTGAGATGTACCGAAAGCAGGACAACACCAACTGATGNACAAGAGGAGTAGTTCATGTGGCCAGCAATTGATTCTTGCTTGGGAAACCCCAGGGGAGAATTTTAATCATGGGAAGATCACTTTATTCTGGGATATGCTAAAACAGGGGGGTGGTTCCTTCTGAATGCCTTTTGCACAGATTACAAAGCAAAGCTTGGATGCCCATCTTGCTCTCAGCACACACTTTGCACTTCTGGGCAGGACCTCTGACTGTGGGCATACGCTGCCCCTGCAGCTTCCCCCTGCCACGTACACTAATTACTTTCTTTTCATTAATTGGTCTTAATGCATGCATGCATGCACATCTACAAATCAAGCTAACCACTGCTGCGAGTACAGCAGTTTTGGCTTAGAAGTCACGCTCGCCTGGGTTTGTAAAGCCAACAGCTCACTACCACCAGCACCAGCTTTGCCCGAGCAGGAGTATCTACGGGATGTAAGCAAATTCTGGGGGGCTCAGCTTTCCCCAGCAAGTTGCAGGGGTTGTGTGCACTGACTGCAAACCAAGGCAGCCAGGGTGGTTAGCTGGTGTTTCTGGAAATGAACAAACTGGCACAAACAGCATAACGATGGTGATATATTAATGCTGTACCAATGTCAATGAAATATTACCATCAATTTAAGCAGGCAGTATGGCTGATTTACAAGCCAATATATAACCAAATATAGCACAGGAGATGTTTGGAAAAACAAGTATGTGAAATAGGCATGACAAATAGAAAGGCTTTATTAAGGGATGATTTCTCTCTCTCTCCCAGGACAGTGATATTTTAACATCCTGATCCAAACAGGAACACAGATAAACAGGCTGTAAACTTTCCTCATTACCCTGTGGTTTGTGCTTT
The DNA here is from genome assembly GCA_013400535.1 of Scopus umbretta. Lineage (NCBI taxonomy): Eukaryota > Metazoa > Chordata > Aves > Pelecaniformes > Scopidae > Scopus > Scopus umbretta. The sequence continues at coordinate 154,668 of VZTL01078127.1, forward strand.
GGCAGAAATGACCACTCATTTTTGTACAAGAGTGAAATGTTTTAACTTATACCTCTGACTGGGGTCTGCTAGGGGAAAGTGGTCATCTTACAAGTTACTTTGGAGGGACTAATCAGAGGGATAAATCTAGTATGTAATAAAAACAGTTGTCTGAGCAAACCATTCAGTCTGACTGATTTGGATTCTTACAGGAAATACTTCACCACACTATCTGGTAATGCAAAACAAAATAAGAAAAAAAGGGGGGAGTCTTCATGCCTAATTTGTCACCTAAAACTGATGAACTCCAGTGCAAAAGCTGAAGAAAATTAAGCGCTAACCTGTAAACAGTTCAACAAGGAAAAAGTGAATATGCAGTTGGCATTTACATTAAAAGCTCTAGCCTGCACATATCTGTCTCCTCATTCCCTTTGAAAAGAACATTTTTTCAACAAAAAGGCCTCAGCCTTATCTACCCAATACGAGTGGTGGGTTTAGATACTGTGCTACAGACTCAGTTTGGACACCTAAAGCTCTTGGCTCATTAAGATCGTGAAGTCAAAGTAGTCAGAGATAAAATCAATTAAGTTTGGCAAAATCACCTTCAAGGTTCTCTGTGTTTTTCCAGTTATCACCACAAGTGTCCATAATGGATTATATAAAAAAAGTGAGTATTTATGAACTTAAGTGCTTAATGTAGCCCAGCTATGTCTATCTTCAGCCAGAGCTGACAGTCACGATCCTCTCAGCACAGTAAACACGCCGGGGTACCATCAACCTCCTACCTTGGCTCCATCCACACTGATAATCCGATAGCTGTTTCTCGTGCTGTCATAGAAGTAGGAAACAGTTACAGCCTGCTTGCTTGCGGGAACCCAGTTCTTCTTCGTGCTGGGGTCAATTTGGAAGACATGGGCTCTGGTGGTGAAGATGGGCTGTTCTCTGGAATAGGGAGGGACAGGAGAAATGGATGCATGAGTCTGCAGAAGATGAAATGTCCCAGAAGCCCAGCCTTGACCAGGCATGTTGAAAGCACAAGACAGAGAGCGCCTGGCAATTCCCCAAGTGAAAAGGCAGAGACGTGACACTGCTGAGCCACGATCCAGCCTTGGGTACCTCTCCTTGACATTGTCAAATGGCATTCAGCACCCTAAAGTTACTGCTGTAGTCCAGAAAGCAATCAGCTTTTTCTCCCCATGTTATACTAACTTGGCACCTACTTTTTCCTCAAAATATTTATTCCCAGGAAAGGCCACTAACATACATTCTTTCTTTCCCCACCCACATATTTTGCCAAAAGCAACAAGCCCCCCATGGCTGCATTTGCCGTGCATTCCTGTGCACTGCTACCTACAGCCAGGGTTCCTCTGTGGATGCACCAAGGACTCCAGCAACGTACAGGCATGGTATAATTACTGAAATATTAATCTCTATCCTTAGAATCCCACTGTTCTGTGGATGCACATGAAAATTTAATCAGATGCAAAACCAGTCAACCATTCTGGGGAGCAAGGGGGAAACAGAAACACAACCAAAACCCTGTGTTGATATATTTTGCCTTTCAGTTCAACTTTCACTGGAGGACATACTACCCCTGACACCCCGTTCCTAAACACCAGCCCTCCTCGGATGCTTTTTCTCATCAAGAAAATTGTGCACACAGTGGAGGGGTTTTGTTTTACCTTCAACACGTGATAATGCAAATCACACATGAAAGCAGAGAAGATGCAGGACCAAAAGAACAAAACATGATACACACAAAGTTGTCTAGGTTGAAGATCAGAATTGAGACTTACTTAAAGTCCATAAAACTAAATTCACTTCCAATTATACCTTTAATCCAAGTTTAGAAGTAGAAGCGAACTGCAAATCAAGCTCTACTGTGCTTTTATATACATTTTAATGCTTTTAGTTCTTCAAAGCTACAGTCTATAATGGTCTATATTAAGTGTACCGCTCAATATATTCATATCACAAACATATATCATGAATAGTTACACCTGACAGAATTATGACAGGATTCAGAAACAATTGTACTACAATAGAGTTACCACCCAAAAATGTTTACTGCATGGAAACTGAAAAGGCTGCCAGGCTGAATTTTGCACAAAGCAAATGAAGAGGTAGGTGAAAGGCCACAGAGATCTCTCGCTCTCATATGTTATTCTTTCCTATTCCTATAAATAATTCTCTTCTATTATTCTTGGTCCAATAGTCTTGGAATTATGTTTTTATTAAGATTTCTATAATCTTCAGCTCCTTGTATACTCACCTGTGCATTTTTAGAACTGTACTGTATGTAGAAACTGTATCAAACATCACACATGATCCTGATCGCTGCAGTTAAAATTAAAATCGAGAAGAGTAAATTTATGATTATCAAACAGATGAAGTGATTCAAGTGTAGAATTAGCTCAGGAAAGATGGAGTGAGCTTGCAAAGCCCAGCAAGGTCTTAGGAGAGAGAAAATGAAACAATGGGTTTCTCCTTGCAAGACATATACAAAATTCTACATTTTTCCAGGGGCTGCCATGCAGGTTTCTGGATGGACAGCTGTGCTGAACCCTGTAAAATACTTGTACAAAATAAATTGAAATTACAATGGGACTGTCATGTTATAGCTCTGAAAGAGTAGCATTTGCTTCAGCTCTTTGTTATCAGCAACTCACTGAACCTGACTCATTTTACACACTAAACTTGATGCTGTCCTCAGCTGGAAGGAAGAAGGGGCAGGTCTCCATAACATTTTTAAAACACTTCCATCATCCATTACACAGGATTAGCAGTGTAATGCCCATGAAGGTCGTGGAGTTTGTTTGCAATAAGGAATCCAGGGAAGGGAAGTTTCCTTCGATCTCCTTACTCTTTTACTCTAAAAATACATACTTTCCCTGAGTGAAGAATAATTTTGAATTTATTTTGCCTTTTACTTAGCTCCGTATTTTAGTGGATTCTACTAATAATCGTTTTTGCCTACAGTAATATGACCTATATATTGCAGTCTAAACTTTCAGAAATTTCCTCCACACAAACCTATCCCACAAATAACTTTAACTCTGTTAACCCATCTTAACGATAATAGAAAACACTGTTAAAACTACACCTGGCCTCTCTGCAGCAGGAGCAGTAAGCATATAAAGTAAATCTGGAGGTAATAAAAGTAGAATGAAGGGAAAAACTATCTATCTCCATTTTTTTCAGGAGTCTTGTAGCAGCTACCGTTGTCAACAGGAGCTGTATACATGCATCCAAGTGGATAAATTAATGGAAAATGGAGCTCAGGGCTTGAGATAGCCATCTATCCATTCATGCGGGGCTTTTATTAAAAAGTAAAGGCAAAACCTGACTATGTTTCTAATCCTTATGGTTATTAAACCAAAAAAAAAGTGCCTTTTGTCTTCCTGGGTGCAAACAGCAGCCCTATCACTCACAGTGATAGTGTGCTAGTTGATAAATTACTAAAAAAAACCCTGAAATGCGATGCGTAAACTTAAGTATTTTAACTCATTCAAGATAAGTGAGCTGTTGACCTTTCATTGAGACTCAAATTTGGAAGGGCCAGTTGGTTGCTCTCCTTGTATGCCTTTGACCTTTCTGGCATAGGTGGCTCTACAAGGCAGCAAAGCCCCAGGACTGATTTTTGACCCCCTGGAGCAGACAAACCTCCTGGAAGGATTTCCCAGTGTTGGCTCATAATAATTAGGAAAAGAAGATGCTTTTCTGCGTCTGTGCTTGCCCTGCCGCACACCCTGCTGTCAAATCCACCCGCAGGTCTGTGCTCAGCTGTCGCCTCAAGGAGCCCAAACTCATCAGCAGGGCCCATGAGCCAGCACCACCGGCACTGGGAGCCAGTGCCACCACGCTTTCCCTCACACCATGGTGGGCTGGCAAAGCCAACAGCCTTGACAAACTCCAGTGGTGCAGCTTTTAACATGGGGGAGAATATTCTCCTTCATTGCATGCCAAACTCCTTTGACCAGTGAAGCACACACAGGCAACTATAAAACTGTGGCACTCAATTTTCAAATGAAACACTAAATTAGACACTTACTACAGCCTTACAGAGCTCCAAATTGAGGATTATTCTGTGCTACTCACTTGCAACTTTCGACATTCAAGAAAGCAATTTACTGACAGAGGAATGACTTTGTTTTCCAGGGATTCTTTCCTTTTCATTTTATCAGAGATTTATCAAGTTTTATGCTTAAAACAACAGCCATGCTAACTTGAAATTCCCACAGCACATCCTGCGGCATTTGAGCCCCTGTAAGCTGGTCGTTACGTGAGACTGACAGTTTGCCCGGCAAGGCTGGGAGCAGTGGTGCTGCCAGCCAGGCTGCGGACTCATAAATCAGAAGACAAAGAGAATTTATGAATGTTTAAAATCTCATGAATTTTAACCAAAGTTGTTAATGATTGATTAAATACCCTTTAAAAAAAAAATCTGTTTAAAAAT
>VZTL01078130.1:0-14976 GCA_013400535.1 Scopus umbretta
AAAAAAAAAAAAGAGGCACATTATAGAGAACTAAGCTTCCTGGAAATACCACATTTGAACTCACAAGCTTCTTAACATCCTTTTTATATCCTGATGGTGTAATCAGTGTATTTTTGTCCTTAGCCATCAAGTAATTTAGCACTAGCGCCTCAACTTATTTAGGGCTGTTGCAAAAGTCTCCCGATTTACAGTGAACATGAGGAGGATCTAAACCTGTAAAGGCAGACAGTCTAAATTTAGGAAGAGTAATGGAAAGCATTGTACTTAGAGTGAAAAAGGAAAACGGATAGCATCGTGGGAACAGATTACTGCCAGGCTATTCTGTTCTTTAGCAGGACTCGCCTATTTAGTACTAATAACCATGATGGCCAAATTTTCCTTTCAGTTTTAACTGTGAAAACCCATACAACTCTTTGGCCTTACTGTAATTTATGCTGACATAAATAACAGCAGATTTTTCCCCAGATTTTTTTTTTTATTATTATTATTATTATTATTTTAAATTTTACTCTTTTTGAAAACTGACCAGTTTAAAAATGACTGAGACAAAGTTTGCGGTCTTTCAAATAGGAATAAATTCCTGTTTGGATTTAGAGCCTCCAGGACTAATGTGGAACCTAATGATTCTGCAACAAGTATCTTGTGAGTCTATGAATTCAAAATCTCATGCTGGATGAAAGCTTTCCTGTAAATAACAAGTGGACGATTGATGCAGGAAAAGCTGGTATCACCATGGAGATCATTTCAATCTGATAGCATATTGTTAAAGATGTTGTCTACAATTTAAAAAATTTCGGCTGACTGTTTTGGGCTTGCTATGCCACGATCAGATTCATACCTGAATCAAAAGACTCTGAAAGNCATGCTCTGCCGGGTGCACAAGAAGCTGGGAGGGGGCACAGCCAGGACAGCTGACCCAAACTGGCCACAGGGCTATTCCATACCATATGGCGTCACGCTCAGTATAGAAACTGGGGGGAGTTGGCCGGGGGGCAGCGATCGCTGCTTGGGGCCGGGCTGGGCATCGGTCAGTGGGTGGTGAGCAACTGCATCGTGCATCACTTGTTCTGTATATTCTTTTATCATCATTATTATTATTATTTTCTCTTTCTCTGCTGTCCTATTAAACTGCCTTTATCTCAACCCACGGGTTTTACTTTTTTTTTTTCCTGATTCTCTCCCCCATCCCACCGGGGGGGAGAGGGAGGGTGAGTGAGCGGCTGTGTGGTGCTTAGCTGCCGACTGGGGTTAAACCACAACAAGGACTTACAGGATGATGTGATAATATAAAGGTGTATTTAATGCAACAGATGAAAGACCTTAACTGAAATGGAAGCACTGAATAGAGACCATATACTTGGCTACATGTGGGAAAAATATCCACTGCTTGGTTCATGTGCACCCATAAAATGTCAGAGGATAGATGCAAATAACCTTTTCGCAGTTCCTCACACTTTGTAGATATTTCCGATTTGTCTCATTTAGAACTGTCATATAAAACTGTCCCCAGCAGAAAAAGGTAAGGATATATTGTCAAAAATTATTCTCACTATCAAAACCTGCTTATAATTTTAAAACAGTTGTGGGACTAATTTTTTTTTAATTGCACAGCAGAATCTCAGACTAATTTCAACTGAGCCAACCTTGCTGTGCCAGAATCAAACTGGCAGAAGGAGAGGTGAGAATCAAGCTCACTCTGCTTTTTCTTACTTCACAATCGGTGATCTTTCCAAAATAATTTTAGCAAATTATATTTATCAAATTTATCAAGTTAAAATGCATGAACTGCATTCAGACACTGAAGTTGAGCATTCCTGGATTTCCAGAGTGACTGGAGACCTGACTACATAATGGGGAGAAGAAAAACCCAGATGTGTGAACATACGTAAGAGAAGATTATCTGGATTCAGTTTATGCTTATGTGGAAGATGATACGGCTTCTTTCAGACCCTTCATGTGAACACTAGATTTGAAACATAGGAACCTTTTAGAAACATTGCACAGTTACATTGCAAGTGCATGCTGGAACATTGCTGTTGTCATCCATAGCCCTGGGCTCTGATATATGGGGTTATACACAGGCAAAACAACAACAAAGGTCCTGTTGCCCACAGCTAACAACCCACCTGCTGCCTCAAGTCACCATCTATAAGCTCCAGTTACAATCACACGGCTCAAAGGGATCAATTTTCCATAGCCCAGCTGAGTGACCATCAGTGGCTCTGATATGTCCATGGGAGTACTGAGCCAAATTAAAGTCTCACTTTTGCCAAAATGGTGGGGTCCTGCTCCCCTGCACAGCCTCTGGTCCTCACCTCTGCCTTGGACCCTTAAACTGTGCCAACCGCAGAGCAGGATGGAAGGGAGGGGGGGTTATGGGACCCTCCCATGTTGGTTAAGTGAACTGCTATTTTGGCTCAGTGGTCTGTGAGAACACATCAGCACAATTGGACTGACCCAGGTGCGGAGTAAAAGAATCCTTAGGTAGCTTAACCCTGTAAGTTTTACTTTGCAGCCTCTAGCAAGGACAGTAGGCACCTCAGCTGAAGGGCAAGAGTTCACTAAAGCAAGGTTACTCACAAGCTCGGTCACTACTGTTTCTTACCCGGCTGCTCCAATCAAGGTCACATAGAAACCAACAGACATTGTACATCTGGCTTATCCATTGCAACTTAAGTTGCATAGTTGGAGTGGAGTAAAGGAAAACAGCAAATCACATGAAAAAATGCTCATCTGAATGCATCAGCAAGAGCTAGAGTACGCGCCGTGGTAGAGAAGGTACTCACCGGCGTTAGCTTTTGTTCATGTCAATAGTCCCACTGAAACCAAAAGGAGAACTGGAGTGAGTATGTTGTGCGTGTTGTGTGTTGGAAGGCTCTATAATCTGACTCAGCGTGACTAACGATGGTATTTTAGCATGAACAGTTGGTGAATTATTTTTGACCCAGATGGTAAGAGGCCCTCATCAAATGTTTGGTTTAATTCATGTTGGCCAAATGGCTCCACAAACAATGCTCTCATGTTGTATGAAAAAACAGTTTATAGGTTTACGTGATTTAGTATAACTCTCTGTAGATTTTGGCACTGTTTCACACAAAAAATACTATTCTGCAAGTGATTTTCTAATAGAGTATCCCACTATCTTATCTATTTCCAGCTCTCTGCCATCACCTGCCACAATATTTTGCATGCTGGTAACATGCCAAGAGATGCAATATCATGTTAATAATTGTTAATATATCATGAATATTTCAGGGCAGGTAGCCAAAGTAATAGGTGCTTTATAAAGAATTTTTTAAAATTGATTTTTTTTTTTTGCTTTTCATATTTCTTGTTCTCCAGCACACTTTTCATTTTATAGGCTGCTTGTTCTTCTTCTCTCCTTGTTCTCAGCAGCTGAAATATTTCTTTTTTGTGACCACGAAACAAGGAGCAGTATATCGCTAGTCATCTGTAAACCATAATTTAAAAATCCATGCTTTGGAAGTATGTTCATCATCACATCTGATAAGCTTTCTACTGGCTTGCAGTCATGCATTAAACAAATACAGTTTTTCTTTGCAATTTTTTTAAATTGCTTGCAGGGCTTATCAGCATCTGCAAAGGTAAAATACTTCAACTCCCTAGCGAGCTGCCTGATTTACAGTTAGCTCTACATCCTTTTGATATCAATCCCATGTGCCTATAAATGCGATCTACTAAATACACATTGGTATCGAGCAAAATATGCACATGCTGAATGATCACTTGTGCGGGGTGAATCTGTTTTGACCGACTGCATTTACTAGTCAGTGAAAAAAACCCTTTATAGACAGTGGAAAGAAACCATCCCCTCCAGAGGGTCCACCACCTCTGTTTAAGACAAGTGAGATCAACTGCTTTCCCCGGGTATCTGTTTTTCTCTGTAAACTGTAAAGTCACTCTAAAGGGAGACTAAGTAGCTGGCTCAGGTCTGACCCATACCTAGAAAGTGATATGATTTAACTAGCTTAGCCATAGACTGTTAACTGAAGTATGGCTCAACGTATCTCAATGAGCTGATACTCCATATTCAGGGTTGAATAAAATAGTACTTGGATAATCATTTATTAATCAGGAATAGTTCTTACAAGGTTTAGTCCAAGTCTGCAGATCCGTCATTCAGAACACATCAGTAAATCATAACTTATAACCAACCTGATGGCTGGAATTGCTTGTACCCACACCACCAAGCTCTGTTGCCTGAGTTTAAGGATGGCATCTGGCCAGGGTTATGCAGTGTGATCCTAACCCCAAAGCTGAGTGACGCTGGAGCGCAGAGGAACTTCAGGCCCAAATCTGGAAACACGAGTCATATCTGAGACCCTCTTCACCATTAGTCAATAAAACATAGCTTGTTGTATGGTCATCACTTAAAAGAAGCAAATGGGTTATTTTGTCCCTTCAGAAAAGCTGTATACACACACATATCATCCCTAATTCTTATTTCAGTGTACCTCAGCACAGTCAGTCATTGACTGCAGTTGTATGGCATATATTACTTCTGTTGAAATCCACACAAAAGGTTATTTTTAGCTTATATAACTGAATTGAATTGATACAGCACTGTTCTCGGCAGAAAACTTCTCTGTATGGCATATAGGTTGTACCTGGGGAGACATTAGCTGCACAGCTCTCTTCAGAGTAGTGTGTGCTTTTACCTGCCCTAATGAGTTGATTTCCCTGGGAAGAGCAAAAATGGTAACTGACTGACTTACAGTATATTTTTGAGGACATATAGGACTCTGTGCTAGATCTCTACTCCACTCTCCAGTATACTATAATGAAGATTACTTCTTTACAAAAGTAATGATAGTTTCCTATAGATTTTGAAAGTAAAAATAGATTTTCTATACCAGTATAGAAAAATCTCAATACCAAACCACTAGAGAACAGTCATAAATATAGACTCTAAAGTGCAGAAGGAAGGATGTTTATGAGTACTGAGAAAGAGGGATGAAGTCTAAGAAGGCTTAGGCTTTATCCTATAAACCACTTATTTGTGCCCTTCATATTTACATTCATAAAAGATGGCCTGAACTGTGGGATGTCTTCTCCTCATCAGTGTGTGAGAGACCATTCACAGAGTACTGAGTTCCTCACATCCTCCCGCGTGGTGGGGAGAGATGCTTCAGTGAACAGACCCTTACCCGGTAAACGGGCCGAGGCTGTGGCCCGTTGCCTAAACCGTTCAATCTTCCCAAATAAGGAACTACTGAAGGAGCCCGTGGACATGGTGCAAAGTTGTTCTTGCCTGGCGCTGCTCAGTGGGTGCTGTTTACCCCTGCCTGCTGGCGCACAGGGAGGGAGGCAGCATAGATCGTAGCAGTCGAGAGTCTATGTACCAGAAATTAATCTGGAGGAAACTCCTGTGCTATCTGGGTGCATCTCAAAGGCAGGTGGGTCCAGAGAAGGATGTCACAGGGGAGCCTGCACCTGACAGAAGGAAGGGTTTGTCTGGACTCATTAAAACCTGCACAGCTTCAGGAAAGAAAAAACCTCTGCCACCGAAGGTGACACCTGTATGGAAGAGGAGCTGGAGCTATGAGATCGTTTGTGTCCCTCACTTAACAGCAGCTTAAACCGCTTGCTAAACCAGGCGCAGAAGGGCACCATTTTTCCAGACGCACGATCTTCCATGCCTCCCCACTACTGAGCGGTCACGCCAATGTCTTCCTCTCCCAGGCAGAAGCTGCGCGCTGCACGGCGCTGGCCACCGGGTGTCACCCTTGGTCCAGACTGGCACCCACCGCCCGGGCCACCTCCGGCCAAGGGAAGGCAGTCCTCCAGCGGCTGGCAGCTGTCCCCTGGAGATCTCCCACTGCCAAATACGGGCGCTGCTGGCGAAACAGCTCAAGGGGGTTCCTGCCCGGGTCCCGGCGGGCCCTCAGGCGAGACAGTGCCGCCACCCCCGCGTTGGGCCCGTGGCACCAGGTACAAAGGGCAGAGACCAGGCGCGCGCGCTTGCCGACGCCTTTCTCCCAGCGCTTCGACACCAGGGCAAAGGGCCGTTGGCAGCCCAGCAGAAGGCATCTCACTGTCGAGGCTCTTCATGCTTTTACCTGCCCTGTCACCACGCACAGAGGTCTCTACTTTTTGTCCCCTCTTTTCTTTTATTCCAACAGATGGAGCAGAGGGGAACTCCTGAGCGAACAACAGACTCCCTGCTCTCTCCAGGGCTTGGAAACATCCAAAGCTGGAAAACTCACTTCACACAACTGTGAGCATAGTGATTATATTCTGTTACTGTAGTGCCCACACCTGTACAGGAAAGCCACAAACTACTGAATTTCAGTCTCTCAAAGAAGAGAACTTTCATTTGGAGCCTTCCCTAAACACTAAAGGACAATAAAGCAATCCGCTGGGAAAAAAGTCTCCGATTCAAAACATAAATGCAGTACGTATCTGTATCGACTGTTTAAAGTTTTCTTTTTCAAATAGCAAACCTTTTTTTTTTTTTTTACCCCTTATTTTTTGGAAAGTAGTTTTGGGAGCATTTTTGCAGAAACTTTCCATAGACAGTTCCAGCCAGCATGGAAAATGTTATCCCGGTCTTTATATGTTGGTCTTGATAGGAGAAACTGTAAATGTGGGGAGTGTCAGAAGCCATCTTACTAGCTCTACCAGGGAAAACTATAGCCATATGGTATCACATAAACATCTGTAGAGCTGGCACTGCAGTTAAACAGGAAAGTAATGTGGAATATTTCATATCATTTCTTAGAAGAGTACAGATGGGCCAGGGTTCATCTAACTTAACTTTAGGTACCCCAGGTAAGATGACCGATTACGACCAGCACCCAAAGCACTTTTCTGGGCAGTGTCCCTCATTTTTTTCAGCTATCTGTAGAAATTTCTCACTGGAGGTACAAGGCTGTACAAGAGTCTTGGTTTTCTTCAGCAATTTCTACAAGCTCTTTATGAGAAGTGTACAGAAGGTAGTAGAAGACTACTCTGAAAACTTTGGGGGGAGAAACAAGCAACTCCTGCTTAACTTGCTTAAGATTCAGACTGCCCTCCAGAAGTAACTGCCTGTTGAGTACAGAGGGAGCACAAGAAAAATACTGTCCCTGAGAAGCTTCACTTATCTTCATAAGACTCATGAAACGGTATGTGGCTTATGGTACACAGAGATAAGTAATACTGACTAAACCACACGAAATGTCTGAATTTATGTATTTTAATGTTTACATGTGTATCATCTATACACTCCATCCAAAGGGTGTATGAGAGCCCAGGCATGCTCACCATACAAAATAAAATATAATGAATGTTTTAAGGTTCATGGTGTTGACTGTTCTGCTAAGTAAATCTACCCAAGCTGGTGGCCGTTACAACACTGCCACCAGAAGAAAATTTGGATTATTATTTCCATGTTACAAATGGGTGAAATTAAACCACAGATTAAGCTCAGTCAAAATAACACATAACACCTATGTCAGCTGGGATTTCAGGAGTCCTAGCCTTTTGCTTCTCAGTCCAAAGACTTTTCTCTAGGGGAAGTATAGACCTTACAGACAGGGAATTCTGTAAAATGAACCAAAAACCAAACCAACCGACCCAAAAAACAGCTGACTGCCATAGACTCCCTCCCTTCAGGTGTGACTGTAATACATCAGATTCAGGGAGATTAAAAACATGGACAAATTTTTCACCTTTTCAACACTAAAACATTGAGGCAGCATGTGTTGAATATTCATTGCTAGCAGTTGCAGACTTTTGCACAAAGCAGCAATCGCATAATGAGCCTATGCATGGTAGAACAGTTAAAATTACAATCATTGTTTTTTAAAAGTAACCCATTAAAATAATATCCTACATGTTAGCAAAGATGAAAAGCACCGAAGGTACACCTCTGAGTTGCTGAAGTTCCATACTTCTTCATTATTAATGACTCCAGTGGTTTTTTTTCTTGAAAATGGTAGATAGTATTCAATGTTTTGTTACCCTAGGGCTGCAGTTCTCTGCTCGCATATCTGCACGTAGCACCTTGCTAATGCCTGGGAAATGTGAGGCAAAGATAATGTGTATCGCAAAACTTTGTTGCTTAGCAAGTGCAGTTTCATTTTCTGTAGGAGCTACTTAGCACTATATATTTTAACATCTCTAGCCTACAAGTCATCAACACAAACGATGTTTCAGGCACATGATAGCACTGGAAGACTTTGCAAGGCCTGTCAGTACACTATTCAGAAAGTTACTGAACACATGAATTTGGGATTTGTTGGAGTTTGAGGGAGAGGTGGCTGCATCTCTTTCATATACTAACATGATCTGGAAGGAAAGCGGGTTTTTTGGCTGCTATAAATTAGCATTTTCAGCTCTGAGTGTGGTCTCCCAGACATAGTTTATAGCTGCCGCCATACAGGTTTTTTTGGTCCTACATCCAGCAGATAATAAAAGATGGAAAGTTACTGCATGCTTTTATCTCGGAAATACAATGAACAGAAGTATCAACTGCTGTTATCGCAGCAGCCTGAGCAACAGTTGACTCTGTCCAGGTTTTTCTCAGCAACTGCTCATTTTGATTCTCTGAATTGTTAAGACCACCAAGTGCAGTAACCAGTGGATACCGGGAGCTGTAAATAAGGTGCAGACGCTCAGTCCCTTGTAGAAGGAAGCCATCCATCACCGTGCAGAAGAAATTGAATGGCATCACCCCAGAAGTGGTTATCTTAATTCTTGGCTGAAAGTCCCTCTTGGAGGCCACCCAGTAGTACTCAGTAGTAAGAACCTGGATTTAACAGCTCAGTTTTAGCTACATAGTCTGGTTTACCCCATCCAGGTAAGCATATGATCAGCTGGTGAAATCTGCCTCCCCAACACAGATTTTGGCACACTGGTAAACTCAGGATGCATTACACCACCCCACACTATAGCAGCAACGTTTGATGCTCCAGGATGGACTGCCAAGTTGGGAGTTTCCATCAGCCTTACACCAACCTGTTTTCAGCATTTGCCTGCAGCATAGCGCTAAAGCAACTCAAGTCTTTGTTATATAACTGACCTAAGGACTTAATTCTTCAAGTGTAGATATGCTTGTCCACACCAGAAAGCGGTACCTTCACTTTGCTGGCAAAGTGGTAGAGAAACTCATTTTGAGGAAGTGTGAACATTTGTACCACGCAAGAGCACCCACACTGATATACACCCACTTGAACATCCACATTTGGAAGAGCAAATATTTTGCCAGGATGTATCCATGGTAAGACTTGCATGGGTACAGTTTGACAGGATAACCATCACACACCTAAGCAAAATTACACAGATATCTCAGCTGATTGGCAACTCAGGTTTGTTCTTAATTATGTATTTTTTTTAAAAGCTGGCTAAATTTTTTCAGGGAGAAAACCTTTGCTTTAAAATAAAAAATGACAGCAGTTATGGTAGTATTTTTCAGGATTTTACTGCAAACCAAGGGGTTTGATCACAAAAAATATGATACATATAACCATGTTAATTATATTACATTACAATGATGGTATACATTACAAGTAAGTCTGTAAGTTTAAATATACATCTAGAGTTACAACTGAATGTACAGATCTTTTTTACAGTACATACAATCAGGAATGAAAAACCCCCAAAACCATAAATAATGCCCATTTTACAGATGACATCTTTTAAACTAAAAAAGAAAAAAAAAAAAAGAAGAAAAAAAAAAGGAAACCAACAGCTTTGACCAACTGCAGCTGGGGCATTTTGGTCCATAAAAACCCATTCTAAAAATAGAAATCTTTTTTCGTAGCAGCAATGCTTTCTTCAAGCATTTGGATAAAAGTAATTGTGAGCCCATTTCAATAATTTTAGTTGACACTATAGATTTACAAAAGAAATTTCAAAATTACACTTAATTTATCTTCCAAATATGGAAGAAACAAACAATGCCCCACATTGTGGTATCCTGCAAGTGTCACATTGATGCTTTAAACTAAGTCCATCTGTAGTACGCAGACCACACGCATACCATTTGTTCACATAGTAAACCCACATAAATGAACTGAGAAACACACTCTGCAACAGGGAAAGCTTTGGAGCTCACAAGATCTCATCAGAAAAAGGCACATTTCATAAAATCCTTATCATGTTCAGATAGATCTTCAGGCAAGGCTTTTCAGAGCACGATTTCAAAACATCTTGTTCTTACTCCTACGATCTGCCGTAGCAGTCTATGGCAGCAGTCACTCTTGTTTTTCTTTCCCAAGGAGACAGCACCACTTTGGGGGAAGAACGAATGGAAATGAAAAGCCTGTAAAGCTCATTTAGAGAGTGATGTGCTCTTCAAAAAAGCTTCCAGCAAACAGTGTAGTTGAAATTAAGGCTGCAAAGCTGCCACGGTGGAAATGTGCAAATTCTCTTTCAAGATGACTGGTCAACTGGCAGTTCCACCAGAAGGCCAAACAAAAATAAAAATAACAGTTATTATTATTAAAAACATAAGAAAGAAAAATGTTCACAAGAAAGAGTCCACAGGTGGGGCATACGAGAAGCCCAAAAAAGCCTCAGCGGCTTCTTTGACGCTGGCGGTGATAAGGATGCTGTCTGGGGACTGGCCGATGGAGTTGGGGACTGGCTCATCTGTAAACTCTGGATCAAAGTGTCGCAGGTCACTGGGGCCACTCTGTGGAAAGGGCAGAAAAGGAAAGACACAACGTTTAGACCCAAACATTTTGTGAGTGCACAGTTCAATTCAAAATGGGGACAAGCACCCTTCTGTAGAGACTCACAGTGTTATCACCTCGGGCCCACTGTGTAACAGCCTTTGCCAGTTTTAGTTCGACTTTTTTTTTTGTATCCTGCTGCATATTGTCTCACTAAAGGCAAGATGATTCAGTTGAATATGCCACCCTCCGACTAAGCTCACGCAACAAAAGCCAAACGCAAACATGCCACTTTGCCATGCAGCAGTTTGCAGGGGAGGACTACGATCTCTGAGCCAGTTATTAAATGTAGTTTATAAAATGCTCAGAAAGTGAAAGAGAACCACCTCCACAACCAGGTCCCTGTTCATATCTGACAAGCCAGATGTAACTCTGCCCTGGGGAAGCTACTTGCTTTCTACGGCTTACCTTCCCCTTTGGTAAAACAGGGGATGCTGGCGATTATTTCAAAATAGCCATGCAAATGAAGCTTTTGTGAGAGGCCAAAATACCCAGCTAAATTTAGACTGTCCATCAGCAAAGAGCCAGCCACCACTTATTTTTAACTTTGCCTGGACAGCCACAGGGGAAAGAGAAGCGGTGTTCCCCAAACACAGCCGTCCGGCTAGTTCCCCCGGCTCCCAGGCACCCCACAAAGACAAGGGGGGAAAAAGACACTCTCCATACATTCTATAATTAGAAGTGATACATACCACATTTGGGTTAAAAGGGGGTGTAATCTTCTTATTAATGAGATCATCCCAGTTAATTGGGGAGAAGAAGATGTGATTCTTAATCTCCATCTGTTACAGAGAGAAAAATAGATTAATTCAGACCCAAGCTAATGTAAGCAGTATGGCCTAGTTATCCTCCTGTGCTGCCTACAGGCACTGGCTGGTTTGCACTTACGAAGTCCTCCTTGGCGCCAAGCCTCTTTGTCCTATCCTTCTGCAAGAGGCCTTCCAGGAGATGTCTAGCGGAGTTGGTAATATTTGGCTTCAGCTGCAAAGGTTTGTTCAAGATGTTGTCGTACATTTCTGCTGTGTTCCTGCTGTAGAAGGGCGGCTGTGGGAATGGGAAAGAAGAGACCCAGGTCAATGAAGCTGACAGGCGGGCACGGGGTTTCTTGCGGGGAATGGAGGAGTAAGATAGTTTGATCTGTCACGAAGGATTCGTTGCTTACCAGGCCATAAAGCATCTCATACAGGACTGCTCCAAGGCACCACCAGTCTACAGTCCGGTCATAGGGCTGCTTATGAAGAACTTCAGGAGCAAGATACTGTGTAAGAGAAAGAAGAGAGACGCGTTAGGCACAGGGATCTTTATGATTAGGAAAGCCTCCCCATTCTTGGATGAAAGCAGCCTACTGGATCCCAGCAATACCCAAGCTACCGGAAAGCTACAAGCTCTTTATCAACAAGGAGACGGCTCCAGAGCTGTTCTCTCCTGCCCAACAAGCTCTATGTGTCCTACACGTCCTCACTGGCAGCCTGATATTACAAGACCCGTAATACCCCCACTGCTTGTCTAACCAACACACATGGGAGATGTCAGTTTTCACTGACGAGGACAGCACTTGCTGCCGCTCTGCGAGTGGTGGGCTGAGGGCCGGCCGTACCTCTGGTGTGCCGCAGAAGGTGGAGGTCGTGCCATTGTGCTCAATGTTTTCTTTGCAGAGTCCAAAGTCAGTCAAGACAATGTGCCCCTGTGAATCGAGCAGGATATTCTCCGGCTTCAAGTCGCTGTAGGAAGAGATGAAAGAAGACAAGCGTTCGTTAGAGGCGTGACAGTGAGAATATTTTAAGTGCAATTGTTACAGAACTTCACTAAGTCACAAAAGAATACTAAAAGCAATTCTGAGCTCTTACTGAGATCAACTTTTCCGTGCTTATTCACCAAAGCACGTGGGTTTTTTAGTCTGACAAACTAAACAAGGATGCTTACCGATAAACAATGTTCAGGGAGTGCAGGTAGCCCAGCGCACTGGCAATTTCAGCAGCGTAAAATCGGGCTCTCGGCTCCAGGAAGCAACGCTCCCTCTGGAGATGGTAGAACAACTACAGGAGACAGAGAGAACAAAGTTGTGTAAGCGGCGCCAAAGCCTGTTAACAATGCACTTAATTAGACTCAACCTATATAGCCAGGGAGAACAATAGCAGGAAATGGCCTAACGATCCTTTGGTAGTTCAAACCTTGGCAGGCTGGAAACGTTCAATCTAGTAACTTTGCCCCCATGACTTTTCCCCTCGCAATTCTTCTTTGCTTAAAAGGAAGGGTGAAAAAGTCTACACTACCACGGTGCACATGATAGGAAATACTATTTCATTGTCTTACTACTTACCTCTCCACCATTGATGTAGTCTAGGACAAAATACAATTTGTCTGCAGTTTGGAAGGAAAAGTGAAGCCCGACCAGGAAGGGGTGTTTCACATTTTTCAGCAGGACATTGCGCTCTGACATAATGTGCTTCTCCTGAAAACATAAGAAATCACCCATGTTTAGCACACTTGCTTAGTAATAGCAGTAAAAATACATTTGATGGACATCGCGATGGAATCATGAAGAAGCAGCTTACCTCCTTCTTCTTCAGAATTGCCTTCTTCTGCAGGACTTTAACAGCATAGAACTGCTCTTCTGCCTTATGCCGCGCA
The DNA here is from genome assembly GCA_013400535.1 of Scopus umbretta. Lineage (NCBI taxonomy): Eukaryota > Metazoa > Chordata > Aves > Pelecaniformes > Scopidae > Scopus > Scopus umbretta. The sequence goes on from VZTL01078130.1 coordinate 13,311, forward strand.
AGAAGAACCTGAAAGAGGATAAAATCCCAGAACTGAGCGATACTGAAGTACAGAACAACTCGTAAACAGAACTGGAAACAAGCCTTTATGCTAACTGCTGGGCACTGCTACATCCCTCTGGTTCCACGTGCAAGCCCTTTGCTGGCAATGCCTAACGCTATTACCACTCCGGCAGATAAATCTAGCTCAAAGTTTTTACATCCAGTTCCCTTCCCCTCCAAAAGCCAAGTATACATTCTTCCCAGCACCTCTGCCTCCTCACTCCCTCGCTTTTTTATGACTCTTGCAAACACAGCACCCTGCTCCCTCTCCTCGCAGCTACACGGGGAGCCAGGCACTGGGCAGCAGGGAACGCTCAGGTCTGGTTTAAATGACCACCATTTACCGAAGCCAGTACAAACCCCACCCGCGGGCATTACACACAAGAGCTGGAGAGTCAATAAACTACAGCGCAAACAAGCTGAGATTTACCTTTCCAAAACTGCCTTTTCCAATCACTTTTAAGAAATGAAAGTCTGACGGTTTGGCATGTGGGTTGGATGATGGACCAAGATTGATCTGCTGTGAAGGACTGGGCTAGAAAAATAAACAGACAGAAACCGCATTTATTAAAACAGCTTGGTAGTGAGAGTCTCAACAATGCCTCTTTTTCAAAAATATAAATAAAGTGACCTTGAAAATGAAGATTAGCACTCTTATCACTAAAAATCTAGTCTTGACCTCTGCCAGGTATCTTAAAGTACTATGTACTGTCTACTAAGAGTGTAACAGCCATAGTTTACTTAAAATTTCTTAGCCACATTCCATAATGAAGTAACAACCAATAAAGCTTATTTTAATTTTTTTTTCCTCCATGTTGGGAAAAAGTTTCAGTCTAACTTGATAACTCTTTTTCCCAGTTACACCAGTGTGCTATGGGCTGAAGTAACACTTGTGATGCTAATTTTGCTATGCTTCTGTTAGCGGCTGATTTGATGTTCTAAAAATGTTTCACTGAGTAATATCTACTTACCGGAGGAGAAGGATTCGCATTCATAAGTTCAGGTTCTTGAGGCTGGGAGATTTTCAAGATAGACTGAACTTCAGGGCTGCAAGGATAAGAGCATGCATGATTAGAAGAGTTACCAGAAGCATCAGGTAGATCTTTCCGCCAGAGGGCACACACGTATCGTGAAAGATGAGGTTTGGTCTGGGCTATTGCAGAAGGCAACTGAAACAATCTATTCGACTTAAAATTAATCTAGAGAAAGTAAATTCCAGCATAAAAGAAATGTACTTATGCTGCAAGTACAGTTCAAAATAGGGATGGGGCTCTAGGAATCCCATGCAACTGATTTCCCCCAAACCCAGCTCACAAAGATCTGTTGCCAAGTGAGTAATACCTCAAGAAGATCAATTAACTCTTCCGTAACAGTCATGCCAGAGGTATTACAGTAAACAAACTTTTTTTTTTTTAACTAGATCTCGCAATATGTAGTGATATTTGTCATGAAATCCAGCCAAAATTTCTGATACTTACTGCTTGCACGCGTAGGAGTTGGTGGCTATCTTCTGAATGAAGTCGTTTAGCCCCATTCTTCTCTGCTTCATGAAAGCTGTAAAGTAAAAAGACAGGGAAAGGAGAAACAAAATCGTTAAGCCATTCTGCCAGAAAAAAAAAAAAAAA
>VZTL01078130.1:26822-58506 GCA_013400535.1 Scopus umbretta
TTTTCCCGGTGACCCCCCCCCCCCCCCCCCGAAGTCAAGTCCAAAAATATGACAGTTTTTCTTGTGTAAAGTGAAGTTCTGCTTATGCAGTAGCTCTTGAGCAAGCTGTTGTTAGTCAGATCTTTGCAGAGTTGTGGGGAGGGTAGTGTTCTGCCCTCAATGCAATGAAGTAATTTTTAGAGGAAGTCCTTGTATGGACAAGTTATTCATTGTTTTGGAAGATTTCAAATAGCATTTCCAGGAGGACCAATTCAAATTCCAGATTTGGTTCTCCTTGTTCAGTCATTCCTTAGTCAGCTGGGAGGCAGAGGCAAGCTTGGATATGCTGGTGCAAGTGGGCAGCACAGAAAGCTGAGACAAAATCCCTGACAGAGGGTATTTTGGACCTCCTCCTCCAAGACGGAAATGTAATGCTCCTACAGAGTTGTAAAGGGACTGAAATAAATGAAAGATATATTTCAAGGGCCGTCATGGTAAAGCTCCTGAGCAACATACTCAGTGAAATGTAGGCAAGGCAATTATTTGGAGGACTCTTTTTGCCATTGGCTTTCCCCTCTCTGGAGAATGAAACTTGTTAGCTTAAATGATTTCAAACATGACCCATCCTCATTTGGCTAAGTAGATCATATTGTCTACATTTGTCCTGGACCACAGTGTAACAATAGTGACAGGGCATAATTTTATGCACTGCTCCCTTGCTCTTCTTTTTCACCTTTGTTTTTCCTGTCTTCTTTCCATCCTTTCCACTGCTCCTTGGAGTGATCTTTTTTCCTTAGTCTGTTCCTGCATTTCACTTTCTCTTCTCCCTCAGGCCTTTCTTTCTTCCTGGCTGCTTCAAATCAAAGCCAGCACTCTGAAAGCAACATCATCAGCTACAGCCATCTTCAGAGGAACATCATGAGTTCAAAGTCATCTTCAGAACTATTTCAAGTGAAAGAGATTACATTTTCATGTTTTTATTTCATAGGATGGAGTCAAATAGAACATAGAAAACTGTGCATGGTTTTGGCCACCCACTTCAAGAAGGATGTCAAGAAACTGGAGAGAACCAGAGTGGAGGGCTACCAGGATGGTCAGGGGTCTAGCACGCAGGACCACTGAGGAGAAGCTGAAGAGCTGGGCGTGTATAATCTGATGAATAGGAGGGCAAAGGCAGTTGAGTAGCAGCCCATGATTTCATGATGAGGAGCTACAATGACACCAGAGCCAAACTCTCCTCCGTGGTAACAGAAGGTGCAAGATGGGGCAATGGAAGCAAGATGGGTGTTCAGCTTGGACATTAGGAAACAAAATGCCCACCAGGAGGGAAATGCAGCCTGGGAACAGGCTTCCTTGAGAGTTGGAGAAAACCTTGTCCCTGGAGATTTCCAAGCCTTGACCAGACAAAGCCACACTGACCTGCTCCAGTGCTGGCCATAGTTTGGTCTCAGGGTGGGATGGGCTGAATGACCCACAAGGCCCCTCTAAGCAGCACTACAACACTTCAAAATCATGTGGTTGTCCTCTGAAAACACTTGGTGTACAGTTCACCATGCTGTCCCTCAGTTAGTTGGTCACTCCTGAACTGGAAGAGGAGGAAATTTTTTAATTTTTTTTTTTAGGGAAGGATAATACAAACCAATCTGAACAGTTATGGTACTTCTGGCGTAAGTGAAATACTTGTGAATACCTCTAACTCTTGTTTTAAACGGAATGTATTTTATGCAGACGCAGTCCCTTCAGTTTTCACTGCCTTTGAAAATGCTATGTTCTTGTGGGTGCTGGAAGATGTACGGGCAGAGTGCAAAGCTGAAAGCCTAGAAAACTTGTGCCCAGTAGAGCAGAACCTGTAGTTTCTGTGGTTAAAACTGTGTTGCAATTCTGTCGTGTAACAACAGACATAAGACAAAAAAGTTTTTGCAGATGGAGAAGTATCTCTATCCCTGAGTCAGTCTGCTCGTCAGCTACAGTCTAATTCTAAAGCAGTCCTGCAGACGATGTTATATTTCCTCTTGAAGGATATGTATAGACCCCAGGGCATGGTAGGTTACCCTGTATTAGAACGTATATTCTCAGTTCTACAAACCAGTGTATTTATTTTTAGGTAGGCAAGTAGCCTCCTTAGTTTTGGTGGGATGATTCACATCCATGTGACAATAAATAAGTGTGTTTATAGAATAAAAGTTCTTTATTTGTTGTTTCAATATTTATGACTTTTCCCTGAGTTATTCTAATGAAATCTTTGTTCAATTTTTTTTTTTTTTCCTGGGGCTGTCCATAGGCATCAAATGCTTTTTGTGGAGAGGTGTTTCATTTAGAGTTTCCAATTCCTTCTTATGAATAAACTCACTTATTTTTACTGGGATGCTTGAAATACTTTGTTTTGGACATAGATTTTAAGCCACAATCTTGCATTTGCTATGATTACTTTTAACATACATGCAAACTTAATTTTTTGTGCAGCTATATTAAAAGCAACAGCACTTTTCCATCTGTTTTAATTTGCAGTAAATGAGTTTATGCTGCTGTGTTTTAGGCAGACAAGAGCTTGTCTTCTTCAGTAATTATCTCCAGACAATGCTGTTTGAATGATGTGGTAGGCTAAATGAAAATGATAGCATATCTCAGGTAAACTAAGCAATTTCATTCCAACATATTAAAGTCTGATTGTAATAAAAGGTTTTGAATTCATTTCCCTAACCACTGAATTGATATTCACAAATTGCCTTCTGAGGTGTACAGTGACAAAGCAGGTACAAGTATCTCCTTGAGACTACAGAGGGTGTCAACGAATGATATGATTGTTGACATCATTTTAAATTAATCCTTTTTCATACTGGGATCACAACCCCCGCTCCTCTGGTTCCTGAGAAGTGGGAAGGTTTTTGAGCCTTTAATACGGTCATAGAAATCGGTCATTGCTACATTTTAGGTGAAAAATTTTACAAGATAGTTTTTTCTTTGCGTGGACAGAAGCCTTGTGCAGGAGCTGGAAAAGCAGTAGGTTTCTCTGAGGAAGCTTTCCCCTTTTTCGTAAAGCAATCAGTCTGGGGACAGCCAGCTGTCTGCCTACGGCCTTGAAAGGTAATTAGGGGCTAATGAATAGCAAGCCTTAGTTAGCCCTTACATACATTTACCTCGGAGTATTTGCGTCAGTGTGAAAACAATTAAATTTCTCCCGGGTCAGGCTGTTCTGTTATGGGATCCATTTCTGCTGTGTGATGGTAAGGGATGATGAACATGAATGTATGTGGTGCACTACTTCAGTTAGGGTTCCCCCTTTCTGGAAAAACCTCACCGTTTGAGGAGTGCGGTCACACAGATTTCTCTTGCAAAATATATTGCAGAAAAAATAAATACAAAGAGACCTTGTGCTTGTGTTACAAAAGACAAAATATTGTCTTTTTTCTTTGTAAGGAAGCAACATGGGCACGTTCCCAATTTCAAAGTCACCTTTAGAAACAACAGCAAAAAAATAGAGAAAAAATATAGCAACTGAGTATTTTAATTTTTCTGTGGGAGCATCCTTCAATATGGCCTTTTAATTTTTTTTTTAATAACCACTTCTTTACATTTATTTCAATGCCTACAAAATACATAACAATAGTTCTCCTTGGGCAGGAGCCAAGGAAACCAAATGAACATCCAGGAGACTCCTGATACTCAGCTTCTCTTCTGTGCCACATTCTCCTAGAGCTTTTCTCTATTAATCTTGCAGCAACCCATGCTTCTGTGTGATTTATTGCTCAGCTGAACAACTGCACAAAAGTGTTGTGGATGATGCCCCTCGTACTGCTTTTCAAAAATATAACACTCTCTTATAAGGCCTGGAGTTCTTTTCACTGGCAACATTCCAGGTAAAAGGGCTTTCCATTAGGTTTTGCTAGCCAAGACGTGGATCCCTGCTGGGGAAACATACAGGTTAGATACTGGCTGGAAAATACGTGGTGGTGAAGTAAGTGTTAGGGCAAGAGAAAGGGTCAGATCTGGATATCCTTCTGGTACCTGGGAGAGCAGTGGATGCGGTGCCTCCTCATCACTGCTGTTGTCCCAGTCGCCTCTTTTCTGTGTTCTTGCCCTCCCTTACCTTTGTCTCCCAGCACTGCACCAATGTATCAGTTCCTCTAGAAAACTCATCTACCGCCACACTGGAATAAAGCCCTCCAGGGCCTGGGCTTGGCTAATTTGGTGCTGACCTCCTTCACCATCTTCTGTAGTATGTCAGACATCAGATTTATAATTCAACAAGAAGCAAATTTAAAAAAGAAAAGATTTAAAAATACAAATACTGAGCTCTGTCTCTATCTGCATGGCCTCTCTGAGAAAAAGGGACTCAAAGGACAATAATGTAATGCTTGGAGCAGGAAATAAAGGAGTAGGGGGGTATTGAGGAATCCCGACCACTGAAGGTTTTTAAGTTAAACCCAGCTCATGTAGCCTTCCTTCATAGTCAGGGGAGGGAAAAGGACACAGATAGGGACTGATTCTTCTCCTCCTCAGACAGAAAAAAGGTGGACTGTTCCTCCCAATTCATTGCCACAAAACCCAGAGCAACAACCTGTGACACCACCCCCCCCTTTGCAGAGGTCTAAAGAAAGGTGAGATTATGGGTTTGGTTTGTATTTGAGAAAAAACTCTATGGAGCCACAAATATGGGGACCACAATTTTTCTTGAAAAATTTAGAATGGGCGGTCACCCCAGACCTTCCAAATTGCAGCATCCGAGCTGCCATGGAGCCCTGCTTGCTGCTTGGCACTGGTGGCTGCAGATTGGCGCGGGGCTGTCCTGCAGGTAAATCTGGAATGACTTCACATGCCTTCAACCCAGACTGCTACATTTCTTTTTTAGTGCAAGTTCAGTATGACACATAGAGAGACATTTATATTAACTGCAATTAAGCTCTATTAGACCTTTGATCTGCTACCATGTTGTAGTGTATAAATGAATACATTAGAAGAAAAATAAAATGTGACATAATTATCTTCCATAAGTTGCAAAGCTGAATTTCAAGCTGTGCCTTTAGAGCAGTTTCATCACATTTTTAATTGTGCTAGCTTTCGTGTCAGGAAAAAGAGCTTTACTGGAAAAGATGAGGGAAAAGTAGAACAAAAGCTGATGTTTCATTAAAATGAGAAATGCCAAGGGCTTGAAATTGTAATCTTTAAAACCTGTGTATTAGGAAATCAGATTACCAAATTATTAGGCTTTGTGAAGTAAAACTTTAGTTTTCTAAAAGAGATACACATTGGCAAGAAAAATACCAAGGCTGGTTTGGAGATCAATTTAAAAAAAAAAGTTGTGTTGAAAGGACAAAATTAGCCAAGTATGATGGTCAGCTGATGTGGGAAAGTGAGAAAAAAAATGACCATCCTGATCATCAGTCTGAAAAACAAACTCTTAGCTTCCACAGCCCTCTGCATCAGACTGACGGTTTCCTTGCAGAGAGGCACTGACTGACTTTATTGCTGCGTACCTGAAGCACAGCTGGAGAGCAGAGTGATGAGAGGGGGGAGAGAGCAGGGCTGGGGAGAAGGGCTGGGGTGGTGGGGCCATCCTCTCTCTCGCACTCAGGTGAGGTTAGCTCAGGGAGCTCTGTACGCGGGAAATGCTGTGCTTCTGCATTTTGAACACAGGTATGCTTTAGGAGTTACGTTTCTGCTTCCAGTCCTCACAGACAGCGAAGAGCGCTGAACTGAGGGCTCTGAGCTCCCAAATGGGGGGCACCTGTCCAGTTTTCAGCGCGAACTCCACAAGGGAAGGGAACTCCTGCAAAGGGAAGCTTTCTGGCACTCCCAAACAAGAATATCCATACAGGACTTCAGAGGACCATTCTTGGGCTCGACATTTGCACTGAACCGTGCAATAGCATCCTGCCAGTCAAGCAAGCAACAGGTCCCATGGAGGCTTTCTTTAACTTCTCATGGAGGCTTTTTTTAACTTCTCAAGGAGGAGAAAGGAGAAAGAATGGCTTTTACTGTCCCTTCAGGATTACTTTTTATTTATTTATTTATTTTTCTTCTGTCTGCTCTTTGACTGTATGGGCTGTTTTCAATTACACTGCATATCATGGTTTGCAGCACAATCTGCAGAAGTGTATAAAATGGAGCTGCAAGATGAGGTGCAGCACCTAGGGANAGTAATGAGTTTCTAGTCCTCATGGTGAAATATAATCCAAGCAAACTCTAAAGCCTTAAATTAAAATAAAAAGTCCGCTATTTTAAAGTTCAAGTGTGGGGAGGAAAGGAGGAAGACAGAGAAGAGAGAGAGCAGGCTACCTCATGAATGTTGAATGTCTGAGATGGTAATACTACGTCTAATGTTGAAATGCTGGTCTGAATGAGTGCTATAGATGTAACAATGGGAAATAGTATTTGGGAAGCAGACCAGGTTTAGAAAAATACTCTGTTTTGTAGCCTGCAGACAAAATGACTGGGAAAGATCCCAAATAGCTTTGGTAAAACTGGTTGAGTAAACACTGTAGGTCTCATTATCGTGATGAAAGTCATTAATATAGACCTATTCGGTATGAAGGCCAAAAATCACACACAGCTGAGCTCTTGAACGGCAGTATTTTGGGCCAGGGACAGCTGCTTTCCTCCTGGTGTGAGCAGTGCATGGCACAAGTAAGTGCTCACTGCTCAGACTACAGTAATCCAGTTCTGGATAGGCAAGTGCCAGCTTGATTGTGAAATGCTGTAGTGAATTGAATTGAGTAGACAGGAACAGAGGACTGAAAATGAAATGGCTGCTAATGTGAACAGTGTTGCAAACTGAAAACATTCCAAAGTCACAAGTCCAGACACTGTCCCCAAGTTACAAAATTTGTTTGCACACCATTTTGAAATAAAAATAATCAATGGGCAATTCATTCTTGCTTTCTGGTTTCAGAGCTTCCAGGTGCTTCACAGCCTCACATTTTCTCTTCAGCCACAAATATTAAGTATCTAAACACCATTCCCAGTCTCCTAGGTCAAGCAGGTAGGTATATGTAAAGGAAGCTTAAAATATAATAAGACTCATCATCAGGTTGCAAGAATTGGCAAGACTGCTATATGCCTGGCACTGCAAACTAGAGGCATTAAGTATCACACATTTTTGAGCTTCATTTAATAGGTACTTTAAATCCAAATTATTAAGAACAATTTGAGATAAATGATGTAGAAAAGTAAGAGATGCTTCTTGCTAACAACATATCTTCGGGCTCAATGAATGTGTGGAAATGCAAAGCATTGTAGGGATGTCAAATCACCTCCTGTGATTTGCCTGTTTCATTGGCACTGGAGCGGGGAGGGCTCCATGGTTTAAAAACTGGTGGAGCTCAGATGAAGGCAGAGCCACCTGTGAAGAATGGATAGCAATATCTTTTTTGCTGTGCCACTGCTTAATGTTATGCCCAGCAATTCGAGGTTGTCCAGTAGTAGAACCCACAGATGGCAGGCCTTTGTTTCTGTTTCCATTTACTTTGCAAGCCCAAAAGGTATATTATATGTATTTATGTAAGATAGATAATGAGAGAATTCTGTAAATGTTAGCTGTGGTTTGAGTCTGTAAACAATTCACACACTTCTTTCAAAGGTCAAAGTAGGCTTAAGACAACTGCTCCTTCATTAAGACAGACAGATCTTTGATAAGGCTTTAAAGATCATTTGGAGAAATTATTTAAAAATTGCCTTCTCATGGTTATATCCTGTCTTTCCTTGCTCCGCATCCTCTGACCAAGGAATTATTTTGCCTATTACAATCATCCCCAAGGACATCATATTTTGTCACGTAAATACAGCACAAAATGGCCGAGTCATAAGACTCATTCTGCTTTGGGCTGGGAACCCAAGAGTTCAAGCTTTTGCTTCAAAGTGGTTTAAGTCCTCTGGCATAATCAAGAGCCAGTATGTAACTAGAATACAAACATACCACTTCAGTCCTGACTGAGGGGATTATGCAGGTGCTAAACAAGATTACCTTTGATTGCAGTTGTAGAAACCTAAGAAGAAACAGTGCTTTAGCCCTCTAATGGCATTTTTACAGACGTCTAAGAATTGGCTACCAAGTTTGCTATGGTGAAGCAGCCGAGTTTTAATAAGCTTCAATTAACTGATATGGTGAAGGAGTTGTTAAATGCTTCTTAAGCAGAACCACTGGAAAACATTTAAAAATCAAAGGTGAGTTAAGGTGTTATCCTAAGTGTCCCTGCCCAGCCAGCCAGTGCAATCTCACGTTGAAGGAACCATTTAGGGCAGTTGTGTCATGGCATAAGAGTCCTTAAAGTCCAGCCACCCTGGGACTAGGTCCCAAAGTGGTAAACCGTGAGCACTGTTTCTGCTTTAAATGAAATTAGCCTGGATACCTAATCAACCCATCCCATCACCACCACCACCACCAAGAAATGGCCCCTAAATACTGTATTTTTAACTGGGTCATTCCTCAGATCTGGTTTCACGTGTAGGCAGCTCTTGACCTAACTGAGAGGACAATAACTTTTGGTAGAGAAGAGAGGGCAGGAGCGAGTGGCAGGGACATTGAGAGCCCTCACACTGCCTGTGCAGCTGGCAGAGGGGTAAGGCAGGTCACTGGCCTGCTGCACTTCAGGCAGAAGAAAACACTGCTCGAATTAGTTAAATCAGGGGAGCTACCCTTTGTGGACTCCCATATTTTAGAAAAAAATGTGTTATGGCTATAGCTAACATTGCTTAGGAGTCAGGGTAACCTGCAATATTCACACACCACAGTAAGATCTCACAAAAGAGTGACTGTGTTTAGTTAATTAAATATATTTCCAAACTTGCTTCATGGAAGCTTATCATCTAGATCAGCATTTACCCTCTATGCATAGAAGCCATGACCGGTTATAGGTCAGGAGAATTAATCAGGAGCATTAAGCATTCAGAATCAAAGCGAGGAAGTGAAAGATTTCCTCCTAAAGGGGACAGGGGCTTCTGGGATATTTCCCAGGGGGACAGTTGCAAAAATGGCAAAAAGAAAGCAGGAAGAAAATCCCCAAACCATTCCAGTGAAATCTTCCTCGGGATCTGACAGCTACTTGTCATGCTAGGAGCAGTTTATGTTTACTGGGACATTTGCACTGTGTACCCACTGCATTTTTGGGGCATTTCTTTTCTTGGCTTAAATGCAGTTCTGACGTCATCCAACCACAGCACCAACAGGCTAAGTTCATCTGATACATTTTTCATTTGTAAATAAGATCTAAGCTTATGATAAGACGAAGAGAAGTAAAGACAAACAAAGCAGAACCCCCCCACATCCCCTTCCAAAAGCAAAACCCTAAGACAGAAGAGAGACAGGGCAAGAAGGATGTACGTGAGCTTGACGTATTGAGTTCATGCTGTCTGTGCTGTACTTCCTTCTTGTAAAACTAACAAAGCTCCTCATGTGCACAGCGCTCGTGTCCTCAGTCCTCTTGTGTACAGACTGGGGTCACTGAGTGACCGCTTTTGCCCTCGGACGTATTCGCAGGACTCTTGCTGGGAACTCACGAGAGCTCTGCTCACATAACAGGTCAATGCCGAAACGTGGCTGATGGCTTATTAAACAGATCTGTTGTAATACTTTTGTTTCTCCTCATTCTGCCATGGCATAATTCCTCAGGAGCATTGTGGACTGCGGCCATCTCGCACGCAAGTGAGTTGCTGTTGCTGTCATCCAGCAAACACTCCGTGGGCGAGAGCCTGCCTCCTGCTTTGACACCAAAACCATCCTTCAGTTGAGCTTGGCCTGGGGACAAAGCACTTCAGCCCTGAATAGAGGTGCATCAGAAGCAGCCTCCCGCAGAGACCTCTGCCCGCTCGGCCCCTCGCCGCCCCGGCCCCGCTGCCCGCCCTGCCGCGCGCTGCCCGTACCTGCCTCCTCGCCACCCCAGAGGGGCCTGGGCTCAGGCTTGGGCAGCGAGTCTCCTTTGCCGTGGGGCTCCTTCACCTGAAAAACAGAGGGAACATGTCAGGTCATGATAACTTCCCCTTGTGCTGGGTTATTGCTTTACAACACTTAAAGTCTAAAATTATTTTCCATCCAAAGAAAAACTGTCAGGCGGCAGCGCAAGGCCCCTTTCCAGCTGTTTCTATAATCAGGGGCAAACTTACGAGGTGCCAGGTACTGCGATCTTCCAGAAAAGGAAAGGACTCTGTGCTTCACTGTACTTTGAATTGCATTTTTCCATTCAAAGTGTGTGTGTTGATTTTATACCTGTGGACCAGATGGTTAGCCCCGTTCTCCTACCTTGGCCCCGCTGAGGTAGGGGAAGGGAAAGGAAATGGCAGGCAGGGTCCCAGCAAGGCTGTCGTCTGACATGGGGCTGTTTGCGGAGAGCCACTTTGCCCACTCCTTCACCCAGGGCAGGGACAGCCTTAATGAGGATGGGGTTTGGGGTAGGGGATGCACAGGTGTAATCCCTTCACATATCCTTGGGTATTGCCACTGGGGGAGATACAGACCCCTGTTGCCTGCCCTGGTTAACACTTCATCCTCATTCCTGCTATTACAGTGCATCTACCTGCTTGCCCTCTGGACCTCTCTTACTCACACGAGAGGCTTGGATCAGAGCTGCACAAGAATTTGGGAGATCTGTGAGCGTGACGGTCCTCTGGCACCACTTTCATAAGGGTACCAGCTGCTGGCCTTAGTGGTGCTGCTTCTGAAGGGTGATAAACTGAGTGTCTGGGTGAAATCAGTCAGCAGAATGACACATTTGTTAACCCTGTCTATCTCAAAGTACTTCCCAGGCTCTCCATCCCACTGAAACACTGCATCCAGCATCAGGATGGGAAGCAGCAGTCAAATGGCAAATAAGGTGCTGCAGAAGAACAAGGTAAAGAATTCCCACTAGAATCACTGCACAGACTTTTAGTAAAAAGTCCTGGTGTCCAAAGCCAGGAGAAATTTTCTCGCTAACATCAAAACTTAAGTGCTTCTCCCTACAAATGCATTGTTCTCAAAGTCTGCAGTCTTGGGGATTAAAGTCTTGAGGGATTAAAGAGTTTGTCAGTATGAGTCTGGGGCTGTGGTGAGTCACTCGAGCAGTTTTCAGCCCTGATGTTCTTTGTGTTTTCAGTTTAACAAATGTGTTCATTCAAAAGATTCCCAACTCAAACAGCAACTTCACCCACCATTACACACACTCCAAACAGGTGTGAAGCTGCCTGGAGGATGCCCAAGATTGCAAAGCATTGAAAAGGTGGCTCACTTTTCTGATGGCATATGTCTGATTATCTTTATTCAGAAGATTAAGCACATGATAAATAACAAGAAAGAAACAGGCATTCCGGACAGCCGCTGTTCTAACTACTGTAGAGCTCTGTGATTAAAGAGCCTGAGGAACTGTAGGGAAGAAGCACCATGGGAATAGCAAGTAGGTGTGGGATGAAGGGAGGGAAAGAGAGAAAGTGCTGTTTGATGCATTCCAGGCAGAACTGTGATTATGTCCAGAAGAATACAAGCTCAGAAAACACAGGGAAAAGCATTTAAGAAAAAGCACACACTAGACACGGATCTGTCCCTACAGAAAAGCACATCTTTACATATGGGCAAAACAATATATGGCAAAGGCACCATGTCAAGTACAGAAGTGTAGTGTCCACAATATCCATGAGCGATAAAAGGCTGAATGCTGAAAGCTGCAAAACCTGAACTCTGTTCCTTAACGGAGTCCAGTAAAAAGGGAAACTTTTGATCACCCTGCCATGAAACAAGAAGCATCACAGTCAAAGCTCTGCAAAGGTGAAGGTCTGGGAAGTTGTACAGAGTGTTCTCTGACTGAATGTAACACAAATAACAACAGTACCTTGGCCCTTTTGGTGGCCCCAGAGCTACGGTGATTGCCACACTGGACTGCATGCAACAAGTCCCAAGGAAATTTATGCTAAACAGGTACCAGAGAGGAGCAGAGCAGAAGGGAGGCCACTGTTACTAAAAGCAATGGCTGCCAGGAGGCTCACAGGCATGTCACTCCCTCACCTTATGCACACACAGTGTCCTGCATGTGCAAGTGAGGGCAATGGAGGCTTTTGTCAAGGGGCCTGAAACACCGTCCATCGACCAAGAATAGCAGTGGTTCAGAGTGAAGTCGCCTCATTTGCACGTCTGTCCTCACGGACAGAGGGAAGGTTCGCAGCAGAAGCGCGGGATTGTGCTGAGACTGCAGCAGCAGCACCCTTGTGTGTCCCACCTGGGTTAATGCCCGCAAGTCACAGAGCCAACAGCCACCTCGCTCTACTCTGGAGTGTGCCAGTCTGCAGGACCGCAGCCAGTAACGCTCCTGTGCCTAACAGCAGTGGCGGGAAGGTAAAAGCGTTGTCTTGTGAAACACAGAGAACACCAGTGGCAGAAGCCACACATACAGGTAGGAAATCTAGTTTGAAATAGCTTGTGAAGCTGCTATAGCGCTAAGTATGCCCACTTTAATTGTATAACATAAGTGCTAACAGATACATCCATTCCAATAATTTTACTCCTCCATCTTTTTTTCTCTTTTAATTGCTTCACAATTAAACACAATGTGTTTACAGTGGCACTTTAATCACACCTTCCATTTTTATGTCTACTATGCTGTTTCAGTTGAGGTTCTCAAAAAGTGAGGCATCCTTAAGGAAAGCCCACTTGTTATTGTATGCAGAATGTTTCTTTTATATGTTTTTCTGGATTATTTTCACATACTACCCATTCAACTGAATAATCCATTCTCTGAATATGGGATTTTACATGAAGTATAGGTGTTGTTGATTGTCACGTCTTAACATGTGAGAAAAAGTACAAGGCCACCGTATCCACAGAATAAAGTCTTTTGCAGGTGCTTTTTTTATTATTATTGTTTTTCCCCTTTTCAATATTCACACTGCTTTCTGTTTGTGACTTTGTGAATGTGCTTATCATGGTGCTTGTAAAATGCTGGATTAAGTCTGTTTCCTAGCTGACATTGCTCAAGCCTGAAGTTCAATGAGGGGAAAAGAGACAGATAGCTTAATGCTAGTGGCCAAGTCTTTGTGCTAGCTGAGTACACTTAAGCCACAGCAGATAAGACCTCAACAGGTCAAATATTTTAAAACAAGATCCATACAATAGTGACTTGATGTGGAAAACAGCACATTCTTCTCCCTTTCCACATTTCTAGTACTCTGATCACATGACCCCGAAAGGCCAGCCGCCCTGGTGAGTGAGACGGCTCCCACTAAGCCTTGCCCTAGGAGTCAACTGTGGAAAACTAGAGCCTCCAATTTGCAAGAGATAAACCATGTTGGAGAATCTATCTCTGAAGCAGAGTTTAAAGGCAGTAAACTATGTTTTGCGATTGCTCCAATCTCAGTGCCACTGGGAGAAGATAAAGTGAAGTAGAAGTCAGAAGGTCATATGTCAGTGCAAGCAACACTTGACTTGAAATACTGATTTTAGCTAAAAATCAGTGCTTTATATATTTTGTGCAAACATGACATTAATGGCATGATCCTGCTTTTTGCTGGTTTAGAAACAGTAAAAAGACAGCAGTCTTTATAAATGCCTAATAAAGTAGCCGCTACATCACTTTCTTCTCTACTCCTTTTGACATGGGCACACAGTTTTCTCCAGCTGCAGCACCTCTTGGTGTGCTCTCAGCCTGGAGGCTGCCCGTAAAAGAAAGACCAGAAAAGAGACAAGGTAGTCAGACTGGCTGGCTGTTCTTGCAAAGGCTGGTGTAGGCCAGGGAATGGGAAAGGCTGTTGAGATTCAAGTATTTGATGAAATACTCTGATAAAGCTCACCTTCCTCATAGCATCCAGCATGGGGATGGTTGAGGGCATCCTGACATTCATACAAGTATGTCTGTCCCATTGTGGGAGGCCCAGAGAAGCTGGGACCTGGGGGAATCGCTTCCTCTTGCTAATGTGGGGTCCATGTTCCTTGCTGCGCACAGCAAAGTGCCACTGGGGGACCCCCCCACCCAAAAGGGAGAAAGAAGACAACATAAAGAAGACCTGTTAGTCTTTGAATAACAATATTAGTAAGGCAGGTAACACTTCTGGTCTAGAGAAGACCTAAGACTCGAATGCATGTGCTTTTAATGGGATTACTGCTATGTTTAGCATTTAGCCAGTCCTCACCTGCTCTGCTGAACCAAAATCCAGAGAAACGTGACCTGCCTCATTCATTGCAAAGGCAGTTTAAACTCTGAAGCCTAATTTACACATCAACATTGTTAATTATTTCATTGCTGAACATCTTAACAGAAAGAGCTCATTAATGGCTGCATATTCTGTTCACTTGAAAGGACATCAATACCAACAGTGGAAGCAGAATACATTATCTAGACTAAATACCACAGCCGCTTTGTATTAAAAAGAAAAGATGTTGCTCACAGATACCAAAAGATACTCATTTATTAAAGTTATCTGCCTTCATTGCGTTTTGTGGAGTCCTATGGAGGATCTACCTTATTCAGCAAGATACAGCCTTGGGATCCAGCATATTTTTGCTCCTGGGATGACAATGAATATCCTGTTTTCACTTGAGGTTCTTAATTATCCAAATAAGTCACTGAATTCTTTATGACACTTAACATATTCCAATTTATGGCTTCATTCCTGTAGACATTCTCTTCCAATGAAGACAATGTCAGGATGTGCCAGGGCTGAGCTCACATTAACTCCCTGTATTGTGTTTGTGAAATGCTCACCTAACGTGAAAAGATTCATAAAGTTGGTGATGCTAAAACGTCTATAATCAGGCTTTAAAGCTAGTTATCCATTTAAACGAACCGGAGCAATACACATTTATCTTGGCACAACTGCTTCAGCACTGCTGAAGTCCCAGTGGTGTTATCTGAGCCAAGGTCCTAAGCAGGTGCCAAAAGACTACCATCATGTCTAGTGCCCAGGAAGGGCTGCCACCACTTCTGGTGACCACAGTCATCTGCAGCTTCTGAAATGAGAGTAGACTGGACTGCCCTGTTCCAGTGTTCAAAGCAGGAACCCCAGGTGAGTCTGAAATCTGAAGTTGCCTAGACCAGGACATGGCTATCGTAGCTTCTTACTGGCAGGTTCTCCCAGGCTGGCTGTGAAAGAATATTCAGAGGTTTACATAGGTGGAGCTCTACAAAATGTGAGGACTCCAAGCTCTGCCTATGGGTGGAAGAAGCATGATGCAGGTTTCCGTAAAACAATCATGACTTGCAGTGGGTTTGATTATGCTGCAATCAAGTCAACTTCAAGGACCATAATTAAGTAAACTGTAAAGTTGAAAGAAAGTCTTTGTCTGCGTTTTGTGATCTGCAATACTGTTTCTCCAGCCTCTGCATCCTTGCACAGCATCTCTGCAAGGGCCCCCCATCGTAGGCACAATGAACTTCAGGGTCCCGTAGCTGCAAGCACAGCTTTCCAGGCTATTACTACCATACACACACAAAGCATATGCTATTTAAGATGCCTGTCTCCATTTTTGTTCTTTTCTGGGCCTCAGAAGAATTCAGCTTACACAAAATCCCATGTTTGTGTTATAAGGGTCAGAAACTATATGCTTTGTAGACAGGCTTCTCCTGGTATCCTAGTGGACATCATCATAATTTCTGAGATTTGCAGCCAGGATGACTCAAACCATAAGCCTCACTGACCCCTGCACTGTTCCGTGGGTGAAAAGAGCATGCATTTATTTGCATTCACCCTTCAACTTCTCTCCTGATGCACTGCTTAGCAGATGGGCTGATCTCCCTTTTATGGGAGGTGTAATTTTTCAAGACCCAGAGATAAGACTGCATGGACCTGTATGAAAAAAGGCTCCCTTAGTAAGATGGGAAGAAGTCTGGACTAGACCAGAATAGGCAGGACATCTCTCTCAGGAGAAGAGGGTTGCCTAGCTTTGCAAAACACTTTTTTTCTCCAGAACAGCCACAATATAGATACCCTAGTGGGATCTGAAGGATTCTCTTCTGAGGAGAAGCACCAAGAATGACAAGAATCATGTTCTTCAACTGCATTACTGATTTGTTCAAATAATTTCCTATCACATCTATAACATCCTATGACATATATAACAAAAAAACATTTGTCATAGATGCTTGTTATTGGAAAAAATATCCTCCATTCATAAAAGAAATCTTTTATTCAGGCTGCAATTTTAATTTTCAATAAGTACGGTGGCTTTGCCTTGGCAATTGTCAAATTTTGGGAGACCACATTATTTGTGACAATGTTTTGTTCTACTAAGATTATCAAGGAAGGGAGAACCAAATATTATTGCTGCTCTAAAAGCTCAGTTAAAACAGAGGACAAAAGGCTGGCTTTTGATCTAATAAGAGAATTACTAACTGCATAAGATTTTGTAAAATTTGCAGCTGATCAGTACAGGTCCAAGCTATTTGTGAGTAGCTCCCATTTAGCCTGCAAAAACACAACCCTCTTCCAGAGTTTCCTTCACTGTTGCCAACTGACAGAAAATGCATCTGTCTGCAGAAGGACAGACTAGGTTAACTGTGTTTTCCAGTGGTTTTGAACCAAGTGGACCGTATCCCAGCCCAAAGTCAGGCTCAGGGACATAACTGAGCAATGCTTTGTGAATCACAGCTTTTGTGATTCATTGCCTTCAACAGTGCAAACCAGAGATGTATTTAATGATGCTGGGAAACAGATCTGATTGAATGGGACCACTGACATAACATGCTAAAAGGACTGTGTTGTGGCTCACAGGACAGGCACCCAGGGACGACGAAACTGCAAACCTGCAGTGCAGTGTAAATGCTGCATCAGATACTGATTCATAATGGATGTATGGCATGCTGTAGCTACGTCACCCATTCACTTACTGAAAGAATCCTTCCTCTTGTGTAAACAAAGTTATGGGGAGGGAAGGGACAACAGTGAAAATCAGCATTTTTCTTCCCTACACTTACATGACATTTCACCTGTACTTTATCTACAAAAGAACTGCACAAGTCCAAATAATGCATATAAATGTTATTTATGTAACAAAGGCCTTTTGGATTGCTCAGCATAAAGCAACCAACAGCTTTTGTTAAGTGGCGAAAATAAGAGAGCATTGAATAGACCATAAAAAAAAGTGCACCACATTTTTCTCTGGTAAATGCTTAATTAAAAAATTCAGTGAAACCAAATAATTAGATCCAAGGCTTCTTACATCAGATTTTGAAAGAGCTTGAATTAGGATTCAGATTCATATCTGTGTTTTGCTCCATGGGGCTAAATAGGAATCCGGAGGCCAAACCACGCTGAATGGAAAGGAAATTCAGGTGCATGTGTGAATTCGGAGTTACAGTCACAATGACTGTAGAGTCAGAAGTAGCTGGTACAATGATCTTATCTGATATTCTGCATAATGTGACTACAGAATCTTGCCAGGTCTATTGCTACCTCACCCCCCTCACCTCCGACATCATGTCATGTCTGGTTTTGAGTGCAGGATTTCCAGTGGTGGAAAAGCCACCCTTCCTTATATGAGTTACTTGTTCAACATTTTTTTTCACTTTTTTTCTTATTGATTGCTTTTGCTTGATCTTCCCATCACAGGATACTTTTATGTCTTTTCTTTGAAGAGCTTTGTGTTACAAGTAGCTGCTTCACCAGGGAGATACTTGTAGGCCACAGTGAAGTTGCCTCTCAAACTCGTTTTTGATGAAATCATAGCCTTTAACATCTCTCACTGAGGGTTAAACAATCTTGCTTTTGGCACAAGGGAAAAACACACACAGGTCCTACAAAGTAGCAAGTAGACCTATAAATCTGAGCCTTTGTAGTTGCCTCACAATAACATATGCCTACATCCTAAATTAAGTTCAGAAAAAAAAAATTCCTTTAATTAACATTAGCTATGTTTTCCAAAATAAGGCAAAGTGTTACAGAAATGGAGTTATGTCTAGACTATCAAAACCAGAATTTATTGACATTTTTCTCTTTTTATGTAGATTTTAGTGGATCAATCTACAGACTACAATTTAACTATCACGAACAAACTAATGCATCATATCTTGTAATAAAAGTGATAAACTGTGCCCAAAATAATTTTGGATGTGGAGTTTAACTCTCTTAAGTAGCAAAGTGGGGTAAAAAAGTAGCTATATGCAGAGCTGACACAACACTCGCGAAGAATGAGGTATGTTGATGAGAGAGAACAGAGCTTCCACGTATTTGCAGGGTACCTTGGAACCGTGGATATCTTCCAAGGCTCACAAGATAGTTCCCTTTTTTCCAGGAATCAGCCTGAAAGTGTCATAAGACTGGACTTTCTGGTCCTGGCTGCCTCTAACCAGAGCAGAGTTATTCAGTTGTACATTATGCCACTCTCATCCACAAACAGTAGGTGCAGGGAAATGAATGTTAACTGAATTTACTTTAGGTTTGGTTTAAGATTTGGGCAAAGGTTGGAGTCAGTTCTCACTTTGCCTGCACTAGTTCTCTGCCGTGGGTGTTAAAGCCTCAGAAATAATCAGTGACCCTTGTGTGCCCCCAGCTTGCTTTGAACTGCTTCTGGCTGAGCAAGGAGCATTTTCCCATGGATGAGCAGGTGAGATGTCTCAGCAACAAACACGTCCAGTGACAGTTGTTATTCTCTGGCTGTTCAGTCACATAGCACATATTGCCAGGGAGAAGACACTACTGGATTTTGCTTCAGATCCTAAGTGCACTTACTGTGTAGGCAATTTACTGACATTCTAGACTATATCCTCACTCTGTCCTAGGCACAAGTATAGAAAACTAGTTGCAGTATTGTATTGTTCTCTATTTTTCTGTATGTGGGAAGAAATAAAAGCATGCACTGCACTCATGCAGTGATGAATACCTTCCACAAGCCAGATACAACTGACAATACGTGGCATCTTGAAGTACCAAGCCTAAGGATTAATTGGATAATTATTATCTCCATTTTACAGATGGAAAATCTAAACAAAAAAGAGTTTGAAGACTTGTTCAAACTTAAATCTCAGTTCAAGGAATCTGGAATAGACTTTTTTTCCCAGTCCTCTGATTAATTTTCATGATGAAGTGATATCCCCTAATACTTTTTTTCTTAAGTACGACAATCAGTTTACACATACAGTGAGTTTTATACCAAACCAGAAGCCCTTTTTTCTGTGTATTTTCTTGATGCTCATCAAGCACTTGGGCAGTCTTTTTTCAAGGCTTGTGGTTCTGCTGTGTATTCAGATACAAAGAGATTGAACTCAGTTAAGAGAGACAGCGGATCTCAAATCCCACCAACAGGACTAACAAGACCTTGAAACTTCATGTATATGGGGTTTGCTCAGAAACAGGGGTGAATTACTCAGGAATAGGGCTAAATTTGTTTCTGAATGATTACTTCTGCTGTACCACAGCTCCAGGTCTTTGCAGCTTAGTGAGAGGAGGTGAAGGATAAGGGCTCTGATTGTGTGCAGGGCCTACGCTGAGCCAGCTGTGATTTGCAGCTGGTGAGAGAAACAGAAGTGAGTTATCTGAGGGGTGCTGTGAGTCCTATAGGTCTTCCTTGGACTGGTAGTGGCCAGGTTTCCAGTCCTGGCCACAAATGCCACCATAGCCTAACCCCTTTTACAGCCCCTGTAAATCAAGATGTCTATAGAGTGCAGTGTCTACACTAGCAGTGGTGGAGAATTCTCTATAGACATCTAGATCCCTGTGTACAAGGATGCTGGCTGGCATATCAGTTAACCTTCTCTGAAGCACAAACGTATTTATACAGGAAGATAAGCAGATATGCTTGGCTGGAGAATGGAAGGTGGGGATGATGGAGGAGCAGACAAGTACCTTGACCCACCAGTAGCAAGCGCACGGTGTACCCATTGACCATCCTACTGCATCGAGACTTCCATTTACATTGCTTGAGAGGTACATATCCTGAGGAAGCCAAATGGTCTTTGCTATATGAAAAGCTTGAATGTCCTACTGACTTTGAAGTGTTGATAGTTTCATAATACTGTAGTTCAGTGTCATGACAGCAAGGTCAAGCACATATTTTTATAAGAAAAGACTATCTGTTGTGCATGAATTAACATGCGGTACTTAGGTTTGATTCTTTTTTTCCTGATTGTTCTCCCTTTCAATTTCCCTGCTAAGGAATTATTTGACCTGAAAATAAAAAAGAAATTAGGCTGGTTAGAAGAAAAGAGTTTTTGGAGAGTCACTGTCTATCTGTGCTATACTTTAAATCATATTTCCATTCATTTCTGGCAGGTCAATGACATAGTGAGGAACTGATCCTATTCTCTGTTTAAGACAACGGAAAATCTCACTCTGTGTTCAGGGTTCACCTCCTGGGGAAAAGAAAAATGAAAGGACACATTCTAGCTGGCACAAGCATTCATTCACAGAGAATGTGAAAGATCAATTGACATTTTAGTTGCTTGACCTCTGTTACAAACATCTGCAGGCAAAGAAAGCAAATTTGCAAAATGTGTCCTTTTTTACTTAGGTTCATTTAAGGTTGCAATGTGAGTTCCATGTGTGTTCAGAGGAAGAAATGAAACAAAGGTTTATTTCTGTCATTACAGTTGTGCTGTATAGAGGATATAAATGGACGTCTACATAATGCCATTGCTGTCTGTTGTGCGTGTGCAAAACTTGAAATGGAATTGTATGCAACTGTTACAAGCCCATGTTATTCTACACCCACATTTTACAGGAGATGGTGGAGGTGGAGTGAAACTGGCCTGATGACGGCAGTAATTTTTGTTTGCTGTTTAGAAGCAGGAACAGAAACTGAAATAACTTGAACAAATAGGCTATGGGTATGTCAGGGGTGTGATTAGCTCTTATCGGTGGGTTTCTTCTGGCTTTCATGACAGGAGCCAAACGTGGCTGGGTCACTCATGTAAGTTAGATGAAGTCTGTATGCAACGTATGTCCACTGCATCACAGCCGGTCACGGAGATATCCCTCACCTGCGAAACAACAGCCTGGTCCTGAGGAAGCTCTCAGCACTGGGAAACATAATGGGGTGGTGTGCTCTCAGCACTGTGCCAGAAAATCTCTTAGGATGTGAGTATGTGGCCACAAAAGCACTTGTGACATCCTTTGAGTGACTTCAGCACAGGCTCACCCAGGGTTAGCAATACTGGGATAATTTTCCAATGCTTTCCTGAGTTTGGCCAGCCAGGCAGCATAGGTGCCCAGTATCCTACTCCCCTCCCTGCACTTGCTGTCAGCCACCCTGGTTCCAACACACCACACCACACCACACCACATGCATATTTTAGTATAAACATACAAGTTGGCATTAAGACATGATTTGGGGATATTCTTGTTGAAGATAACCTCTAAAACTTCATTCTACCCAAGAAATAAATTGAGGGACTTAAGCTATAAAGTTCTATACAAATATAGTTCTTATCTGGATTGATGTTATTTACACCGGTCAGCCACGCAGCAATATCCAGTTTGGCTTGAACCTTGTTTAAATCAGATTTAACTCTCATTTCTTTGCTCCAGTTTCTGCCCACAAGGCAGGCTTTAAGAGAAGAATGAATAGGGCTTGTGTGGTCCTTGCAGTCTGTCTTTGCATTTGTAAAGGATCTTATTTCTGAACATTTAACAGTTTGACATTTGATGGTGTGATTATTAACAAGACTTAATCTTGTACAAAATGGCTGCTGGCACCTGGTGGCCAAAGGTTCAACGTAAAGGTTCAGTACTGCTTAATATGCAACTATTTGCGTGTTACTGACCGTATATGTCCTTTGCCTCTGCTGCTGTGGATTGTCTCTAGCCATGAGTTTTGAGGAGTAAGGGAAGAACAAGGGACATCTCACTGTTTATTGCAAATCATAAAAGCACCAAAACAGGTCTTTTGGCTGTGTTTATACTTTCTCTTCCAACTCACTTTATCTCTAGTCATAGCACCAAGAAAAAGGGGACTTGTTAAATTGGAAAATATTTAGCACGCTAATAAGCGTAAAGAGTCATTGCAACCCTGGAATGCTGTTGCTCCTTTTTTCACAGTACAAGTATTCGCTTGCATTCAGAGTTACCTTATCAGATATGGGAATGCTGGTTGGTTGCGTGCACTTTCATAGCTATGTATCTCTCTGATAAAAGTTCCCAGATGTGCTTGGAGAGACAGAGATTCATTTTTTCTGTTCCTTCAAAAGATATGTACAACATGCAGGTGGTCTTCTTTCCAGCTGTCCACAAAACTTTAAAGCAGATTTGGCACAACCAGTCTTCCATCACTATCACTGAGACCGTCAGCAGGATTAATTGATTTATGAATTGTGGCTTTGGTCCAAGAAGAGCTTATGTTTCTCCCCCAAAGTAACTGAAACAGCATTCTTAGTAAAATGATAGAATATGATCCTAACCTACCCAAATTTGGCAACAATCAAGCTGGAGCCAAACAGATTTTGAGGTTGTGACAGAATTGAACAAGTCTGTTACCATCAGCCTCACCACAAGGCTGATGCCAAGACACAGAAGATTCAAGATGAAGTATACGCAGCAGTTTCACTGAAAGAAAAAAAATATTGACAAATGTTCTATGAAGGCACTGGCACCATCTTTTTTCACTAAAGTTCTTTGCAAAACTTAGAAAGGGACAACATCTTCTAAAGATCTGCTGACAGCTGGTTAAGAAAACTGGTATAGACCTATATAAATATTCCTATAGTTTATATATTCCTATATATATATAGGAATACATAAATATTCCTATAGGACTTATTTCCACTATTCTCAGTATTGCTCGAATGAAATGTGAGGAAGAATTAGGCTGCTAATGGGATACATGGCACAGATATAATCTGAGTTTTGTAGCAAGAGACTTGGAGAGAATCCAAATTGCCTTTTTCCTGTGCTCCTCCAGTTATAGGCTGCAGCAAGTGATAGGTTCAGCACGGTCTTCAGTATGTGCTAATGTAGTAAAAACACAGATTCACAGCCTACAGTAGCAATCCTGTAGCTGAAAGAGAAAAAAGGGGCCAAAGATTGCAAACATCACCACCACAGGCAAGCCTGGGAGGACAAGCAGGAGAAGCCAGATTTGTTGGTAGAGTATCTTCTGAATTGGGTGTGAAACACCCCTCCAAATGCAGAGGCAAAGGCCTGGACCAAACCCATGGGAGTGGGCTGTAACTGGCTCAGGAAATGGCCCGTTTGCAGTTGGGTTTCATGGTCCAGTTGTGCCTGTAATACAGGATCCTACATGAGATACGTTGTGAAGGAGGAACTAGCTGAGCATAATAATATTTTGTGGTGTATCCATGTCTTCCAGGGATTAATGCCCAGTTACTTATTTTCAAAGAGTCCTCCCAAAACTGTAGAGTGTGGAAAGTATCAAGCAGTGCCTATCAGGGTGGAAAATTACTCTGCTGTTCGTATGTGAAGTGATATCCTGAATGTGCGATGTGTCAACAGCCATACAACCTGTGATAAGAACTTAGCTTGCTGCACTGTTTTGTCAGCCCCATTTCACGTGGCTTTCAGAAGTTGATGTGGTAACAAAGCTCTGGTCTTGCACGTGGAGCATGCATGCAGCTTCTGCGCTGCAGATCACACTGACACAGTATTGGCAGAATTTCTTCTGTTTCCTCTTCAGGACAAAATTGCATTGATCAAAGTTGAAGAATGTGAATTTCCCCTCCCCCCATGCAGTTGCTATATTAGCTGAAGGGAATGTGAACCAAAAGAAAACAGTGAAAATTAATTATAACTAAGTAACTTTACTGTAGGACAGATGTTCCCTTTTCATAGTATTGCCTTGTGTGCTCCTAGAGAGGGGATGATACAGAGAGAGTATTTCCTTTAAAAATTTGTCATCCCTGAAGATCACTGCCAAATGGCTTCAATTTCACCTTTTAAAAAGTGGGTATTACTAGATGTAGCTCATGACCCATGAGCAAGAATTCCTAGAGGAACTACCAGCTCCGAGTGCCCTAGTTTCTGAGATCTTGGCTTGAGGTCCTACGCAGTTCCTTGGCATATGAGGGGTGTTTCTTACTCATCTTCTGTGGTGTTTTTGAAGATTAACTCAGTGCGTGTGTGTCCAAGAGCCGAAGCGCCTAAAATTACTGGTCACTTCTGACAACTTAGCCAGTATCAATGCATGTAATCAAATGAAATATTTATATAAAATGTTACTCTGAGACATTAGTAATATAATGAGCATAGTTTACTGACATGCTGAATTTAAAAAAAGAAAGCTGCCTTCAGATACATCTGAACTGAAAACCTTGTAGCATTTTGGTGATGTATGGCAATATGAAAGCAAAGCTAAACAGAAATAGAGTGGAAACTCCGGACTTTCCATTCTGACAAAAACAACTGGTGATTGAAGTAAGGTACACAGATTTCTGAAATTCTTCCAGTTAAGTAATCGGATTTTAAAGATATTTTCTTTTCAGATATATGATATTTATCCTGACAGAGTCTTACTCAACAGTTTCATTGTTTCATGCATTTCCCTTTGGTGCTTTGAAAAGAAAGCAAGTTTGTTCTTTTCATCTGTAGCCATTCCCTCAGTAGCTGTCATTTACTATGTAGAAAAAAGGATTGTGTTGTATTTCTGTATGCATTTGGCTTTGCATGCAGCTATATTTTTCTTTCAGTAGATGTATCTTGGGGCTTGGGGAATTGTTTTGATGAAAGGGCTGCTTTTTCAGCCAAAATATCTTTATCTGTCAAAGAGCCTCAGTTCCTGTGGCCTAGATTAAAAAAAAAAAAAAAGAAACCCTTAAGAAACAAAACGTCATCTTGATAATGCTAGATTTTAGACATCTGTTTTGTGGGGTAAAACCTGTATCTAGGTGTATAGGTACCTCCGCAGGTACCTCTTTAGCAGCACTAGATGGTTCATAATAAGAGTAACAACAGCCAGTACACTGACAATAGAGGGGGAAATCTGTTAGCATTAGCTATCTAACTCATTCCTTTTATGAGTGGTTTTTGAAAAGCATCTCAAGGACATCAATCCCTGTTTTTATCTAATAGCTCAGGCCTGACAACAAATGCTCCAGTTGTGACAGGTCATGTTTTAATGCCTTTCCAACCTAAAGAAATCAAATCTGTTTCTGCTGCTTTCCATGAGGCTGCCTGAAATTGAGTTGCATGCCTGATGGTTGAACTTAGCCAGTCTCAAGAATCCAACCTTTGGGAAGCAGGCAGGACCTTTTACTTTCCTTCTCGGTTACAACAGTGCTTCATCCTGCAACTCCTTAACACACAAATAATCCTTGCAGCAGTGAATAGAGCCCAGGAATTCTCTAACCTGGGAGGATGTTCAGGCAGGCTAGCCAGGGTTCAAGCAGGCTACCAGGTTTTGTGTCTGCTCTTACAGAGTGGTGCAGCTGCAAAAGGAAGCATTCACAGTATCTTCCACTTTCACCTAAACAAGCTTATTATGGAGTAGTAGTTAGAAGATGCTTTGGGAGTGGGGAGGTGTTTGTTTTCCCTACCCACCAGATTTAAAAGGGTATCTAAATTGCAGTCTCTGCTTTCCTCAGGCTTCCACTTCACACTTTCAGCCTTAGTACATGGGAGGTACTCACTCTTAGCAGCTCTTCCTCTTATCTTTCAAGGCCAAGCCTACAGCATTCTCTTGAAGACCATTCTTATATGCTAATTTTTCATCATGATTTAGAGAAATACATCTAGCCCCTTTTTGTGTTTTCTACTTGCTTGCTCAGCACTATCCTGTAGCATCTAATTCTGTCTTTGCAATGTAGAAGACATAATAGACTAGACTAGACTAGTATAGACCTATAAAGTATAGTATATATAGCATAGTATATATAGTATATATATAAACTATACCATATTTATAGTATAGACCTATAAAGATCATCTAGTCCAACTGCCTGACCGCTTCAGGGCTGACCAAGTTAAAGCACGTTGTTAAGGGCATTGCCCAAAAGGCTCTTAAAACCTGACAGGCTTGGGGCATCGACCACCTGTCTAGCAAGCTTGTTCCAGGGTTTGACCACCCTCTCAATAAAAAAATGCTTCCTAATGTCCAGTCTAGTATTTAACTGTAAGCAATGGATTCTGCTCCAGAAGGCAGGTGGTGGTGTCAGGTGCTGTCATACCACCCTTAAAACGTTTATTGGATTTATCTCAATTTACAGGTTGTTTATTGTTGTTTGTTTTTATTGAGGTGTTTGGGTTTTTTTAAATCTGTCTGTAAATCATTGATCTGCAAAGAGAAGAATATTCTTTGTTGCATTGGAAAGCAAAACCCACATGGTTTCACATGACAGCTTACTGCTAAGGATTTCTTAATTACAAGGTTTTGGATTCATTTTCTGTTCCTTAAAGCCAGTCACTCCTAATCTACAGAAGTCCCATGGGCCTGACTCCCTCTTCTTCAAGACTCAAGTGCCTTTTATAGATGTCAGATGGGATTACCACCCCACCCCCAAGCTCTCTATCAAGAAAATGTGATACTTCTTTTCCTCCAAAATTAATTCCCCAATTCACACAAAACTAGCAAGGGATGTTAAAACCAGTGCCTTCTTTGCCAGAAAGGCTGCAAAATAATTTTGAAAGTCTAACTGTTATAAGTCTGAGCAGGTTTTTTTGTTTTAATATAGGCCATACAAACTCTTCGTGGAACTGCACTGCTGCTTTGGAAATAATTATCTTTCCATTAATGCAAATGGTCAAAAAAGTTGACTTACCATGGAAAGACTATAAATGGATACAGACCAAGTACACTGTATTAAGATAGGAGACACTGAGGAGTCCCGGGATCTGGGAACTGCATTAAATTACCTTAAATGAGCAGCATGCACTCTATTAACTAACTTTATAATAGGATTTACAGAATGCATGACTTTACTATGGAGGTCTTAGCCAATTATAACCTCTTTGTGCAAAGAGGAAAATTCTCCATAAAAGGTTATCTGGAAGTTCTAGACCGAAAAATAGTGATACTTATTTATAAACTGCAAAGCAATGCAACAGCTACAATGCTAAGATGAGAAAAAAATTACTCACTGAGTTACTCATACTGACCAAGACACTTGGGATGTCTTGTGATATCTGTGGCTTCTTGGGATAGACAGACTGGTGCATATAGAGTAGCCAGAGGAAGAAACAAGCTTTTCTTTATGGAACATGTTTTGGGGTCAGAGATACTTTTCTTTAGAGAGAAATGACAAGACTAACTCTTGCCAATCCTCAAAAGCACAGCCTAGGCAAGCCGTGAAATGACCCTTGGTGGGCAGGAGACACAAACTGGCCAGGGGAGGAAATCTTCAGGAGTGGGAAAGTCAAGGAGGTCCCAGCCCACCCCTCTGTTCCACACAGTCCTGGTGGCGACATGGCCCTGGGCCTGGCCAGGTGGCAGAGGTGGCCCTGCTGCTGCTCCTGCCCCCTGCATCCCCCCATCTTTGTGCAGCCCTGGACTCCCTGACCATGTTATAACATGGCTTATTGCTCCCTTGGTGGATGGGATTGAATTTGGTTTTAAGTCATACTCAGCTATTTTACAGACCAAATTTTTAGCTATCTGCTTACTGTCTGATGCACGCATATGTGAGAGAGTTGGTTTATCTTCATTTAGTATTAATTGCCTGTCAGATTGTTTTTATGACCTTGTCACACAATGCAACAGACTCCTTTATTTATCTACTATGAAGCACTGAATTATCTTCAAAATGAGCTGAAGCAATGATTACAAGATGGGCAATAAACAGATTAAAATCAAACTCCAGTAGAGAAAAGCAACTCCAGTTGTCCCTGCTAAATATAACCTTTGAAGACCAAATGGATCTAACACAGTGTTAAGCTGTAAAAATATGTTCTCATCAAACGAAGTGCTTTTTGACTGGTTTTGTTCACCACCTTCTTTCACATCATGTACTAAATATTGCCAGAAGCAGGATTCTGGAGAAACAGAGAACATTGTTCCATTCTAGTAAGCAAATCTCATGACCTTATGTGTCTGACCACTTGCTAATCAGAAATGAGCTTTGTCTGTCCTGCACGACAGGACAAAACTAAACAGAAATTTGGTCTACTGTGTCTGGCCCCAAATCCTCACACTAACTGTGGTGGGTATTTGCTGGTTACTACCACCAATGTAGAAATGAATACTTTTCTCTGATCGCTAAGACTGTCAGCAAAGTAATTTGGATCTCTGAGTGGAAAAAGTGCTAGATAAATACCGTATTAAAAGTAAAATTATTTAAAAAACAAAGAGAGAGAGAAAGAAATGTCGTTTCCAGTCCAGGTATTATGGAAACCCCATGGAAAATACAATAAATAATTTTCCAGTTGCAGTTTCTTTAAAATAGGAGATATTTTAATTATTTTCACTAGTGTTGAACCAGCATTCAAAAAGTATGAGAGAATGTTTTTATTTTTTGATATTGACTTGTCCAATTAATTTACTAAATATATTGCACTTGAACAGACCTGTGATGGGTGTACAAATGACTGAGTGCCTCATTGCATATTTGTACAGCAGATGATTGATGTATCACATCATTTCTTTGAGTCATGGAATGGATTTATATGCTCTGTGCTATATAGACATTCACTTTGTCAGTTGGGACCGTAAAAACCCCCACAGGCAATTGTCTGCTATTCAGTCTTTGCCATTCACTGAAATTACACATAATTTTAGCCTGTGCATTTGCAAACTGTGCTTTGCCATTTCCATTTGAAAACGCTTTTGTGTTAAACATTTTTGACTCATCTAAATAAATATTATCCATAATAACCCTATATCAATCCATTACAAAACCATGAAAGTACGTACTGCATTTAGATTTAATCCCTGAAAAAAAGCCTGTTCCCACCTCACTCGCATGTTGCTTTCACAGCTGATTCTCACAGCTGCTGAGAAATCTGAGCAACAGAGAAATCTAAGATTGCTTTCCATCTTGCTAAAGCTGTAGGATCTGCAATAAAATCACATTTTGGATATACACACAATCAAATTCCTGAAGTACAGACACCTATTGGCAGACACATAAGCCTGCACTTATGGGCGGAGATGTGTATTCAAATCTACTCAATTCGAAATTCCATTAAACCCCCATTAGTGACACATTTATACCAATAGCTAGAAGAGTTTTAGTGCAGTCAGCTAGAAACAACTATTTAGGAAATAGCTGTAAGCTATGCTGGTGAAAATGAGTTTTCCATTTGCAACTACCAACTTGCAGGATTAAGCTCCAACTTTGACTTGTGATGATCCAGAAAATATAGACTTTCTGTAGCCAGAAGTTGCTGAATGGAGAGAATTACAAAATACCTTCTTTACTGTGCTAATTGCTCATATTGAACCACTTGCTTCTTTAAAACTCTCTTTTGTTTTCAGACAGTGCTATAATGCATTTCTGGAGCAGAATATGATGACTGGGTTTACTTGTATATGAAAAATAGTCAAACAGAAGCTATGGAGTTCCAGTGGTCGTGGATTCTCAAGTTAAATCACATATAGTATATGCATATTTCCTCTGCTGGTTTTAACATCTTTTTCCTTTGGATTATGTTGGAAGTATCCTTGTCTTGTTCAACATGGCACACTGAAAATAGGGTTGCCCAACAGATTGTCTCTCTGTATATCACTCTTATGAGTACAAGGTACAGTTCCCAAACTCAGTGGGATAAGCCCCCATCCTCCAGTCTTGGGGAGGCGTGGCAAAATACACTCTGAAATCTGGAGTAACCAACTGTAAAGTCAAGAACATCCTACACATGAATATATTAAATTCCAGCTGTAAATAAGTTTGACTCTTGTGTTTTGACAGGCTGTTCCAGATCCCTGTAACTCATGTTTAAAGCCTGCTTATAATGTTCAGCCTTTTATATCACATATGAGATTTTCTCATTGTATCTATGCTATATGTTAGCTTAAATGGAAACTTTTCAATTTCAATTTTACTCCTTGGCAATCTCTTCCCAAAGGATCCTACTTACCAGGGCCTCTACCAGCCACTTTTATATAGATGAAGGGAAAGAATGACAGGTTTGTCCTGCAAGGCCTTTCCCAGGCATTCGTTGTCTTGGTATCGTTGGTCTGATCTCATCCACACTAGGTATATTTATTTCACATCCTTCCCCCTGTGTCTCTATATGGGGCAGAAGTAAATTCAGTGAATGGAGGACTGTACTCCTTAATGAATGGGTAGAGGGTCTTCTTCGCTGGGTGTGGGATTGACCTTCTGAGCTACCCTGAGCTGAGATCTTCAGTAAGCTACTCTCTGTGGCACCCAGGGCTGCCTTCTGGAACAATCATAGTTAATGTAAGATCCTGCAGTGTGTACTGAGTAGTTCAAATTATTCCATCAAAGTACATTACTGTGTTTGTGTCTCTATCAAGTGTAATCTGCCATCAGGTTGTTAATTTGCCTAGGTTTATTAGAGGCTTTCACAGTCCTCTCCAGATTTGATTTCACTGAACAATTCTGTTACCCGAACTACTTTTTTTCCTCATTTATTTTTCCAAATTATGTTTCATTGCAGCACTTTTCATATATATTTGTTACAGGATTAATTATCCCATACTGGGCTTTCATGATTTCCATTTCCTCTATTGTAAATGTGCATACATTTGTGTATTAACTAGCACTTATCAGAGTGCTTTACTTATCACTTGTATCACTTATATCACTTACATCACTTATATCACTTTATATCACATATCACTTAGACCACTTATCACATGGTGCCTCACTGCCAATGCAGATCATTAAAAGTAGGAAGGCTTTTTATCCAAAATGCATGAGAAAACCATCTTTCCCTAAAAAGCCTGATCAGATCTGTCACCAAGCTCTTTCTTTATGGAGAATTTGTCAGATCTTTCTTTTTCTCATCTCCACATTTTCCTAGTTCATTAAAAGGCATTTATTTTTATGATGCCCCTTTACACAACATATTTCACCTGAAACAAATTCTTATCCCATTTCAAATACAGGTTTCTAGAAGCTGTATGTTATTTATAGGAGAGATGCATAAGTAGAACTATCTCAAATAATTGCCCAACCTTTGGCTTGGGTACATTCTTTTCAGCATTCCTCATCTCTGAAGCAAGACTTGAAATATGGTCAAGTACTGAAATCTGACTGAAATCAAGAGCTCTCCTATAAACAGGAGCTTTGAATGGTTTTTAACAGTAAAATAAATTCTTGCTATTGATCTAATAGTATGATACAGAAGTGTCTTTGATAGTAATTAGCTTCCAATAAGTCGTAAAGGACTCGTCCAAAAAGGTGACAGCACTGAATTCCCTGCAGCCTTAAGCGCAAGACTTTTCTGATGCTTTTTCACAAAAGACATCAGACATGGAGGTACTGCAGCAGGTGGAGGAAGATGGGGCAATTCTCTCGGTAGCCTCCATCTCTTTTCTACCGCCAGCCCCACAGAAGCAGTGAAAGAGGGTGAAAAGACCAAAACCCTTTTCCAGACCCACCATATCACACCTGACATGAGGACAAATTCCTCCTGGAGCTGATCAGGCTCAGCACCCCGCTAAGCACCCCTGAGCCCAAACAGAGATGTTCCCGGCAATTTAAAGTCATGTTGCTCAAGTGGGGTGAACACATTAGTTTGCTCTTTCCCTCCTCTTGTCCCTTAGCTAGGGGCAGCACAGGGTTTTTGTTTAGCTTTAGAAAGGAAAGACAGCTCTAAACATTCAGGGCTTTGGTCTACTAGATAGAGATGTGTCTGTGGTGCTTCAGGACAAATGCCAGCTGATAGATAGGGCAACAGGAGCTCTTTTAGACATAAAGGAAAGAACAGAACAAGCCTTAAACCTAGCTGCTGGCTCTGTTTGAGAAAAAAAAAA